>JABASI010000031.1:0-74219 GCA_019776505.1 Tomocerus nigrus | reverse complement strand
TTTTATACACGACTGGTCCGATCCGGTCCGGTCCGATTATCAAAAGTAGCAAGTCTGTACGCACCTTTTACAGCTTGCATTTAGTGGCAAATAGAGTATAGACAGAGCTTAAGCCTAGCACTCACTTTGGAAAGTAGACAGGCCGACTTGGCGTATCTGTACAAAGAAAGCATGGAATGGCAGGAGAGAGTTTGAGTTGACTGCTTGCCTTTCTCTCTCCTACTTTCTCTGCCATCAACTCTAGTCAAACGACTGGCAATACCACTGTCTATGTCTACTACTTACTTGTACATATATAAATACATTTTACTATGGACTACAACAGACACGTCTACTAGTAGTCCGTAGTATTCCAGGTTTTCCTACTTTGTAGAGTTTTGGTGGGAGGATGTAGTGCTTATTATTATATTATTATGTCCGCACATATTATACCCTGTAGAAATCCCTAAGTACTTCTATTACCTTTTCATTCTGTGCCACAACAGTGTTTTACACACAACGAGACACTGACATGACGCTTAACTACATTTCCCAGCCCTGCCCTTCACTTCATCCCACATGCTAATTATTCACGACTTACCTTCGTCTAGCAGTGAAATAATGAGTTCTCCAACCGCAGAGCTATTCAAGACAAAACAACAGAACTGGAACAGAGGCAAGACAAAATAAATATATATTATCTCCTTCCTACTTCTTGTACATTAGGAGACAGAATGATACAATAATATACAATGGCAGACAGTGCTATGGGTAAACTGGAAATTAGCGGAAAATGCTGGAAAATGGAATACTATTAGTAGACTAGTAGATGAGAACGTTTCAAGGAAAATAGACTTGAATTCACAAACAATATAAACGAGTGTTTGCTTGACTGAGAAAAGGATGAGTGTCGTTATACAATAAGTAATTGGCCAATTGGCCTCCTCTACTCCAATAAAAAGAAAGGTCAGATTGGAGGCGGCAAAGGTTAACATTTATTCATTCCTTTGTCTTCCTTCACGTTCGTTAAGCTCTGTCGATTTCGACGAGGAGGTTTGGAAAACTACGTAGGAGTCACAGGAGCCCCTCTACTCCTACGTACCGCTATTATCAAGCCTTGTCAAGTTTATGCTTTTCCTTGAACTGTGGCAGGAGATAATAATATTACCAGAAGGCCAGATTATGCTTTAAGACACTTTCAGTTGGTTGAGTTACTAGCAACGAGCTCAATGCAATTGGATTTCTTTGGACCTTGCTTTATATACACTTACGATAAGTTAGTTAGTTCAATGTTCTCAAATTTCACAAATTAGTACCATAATTCACAGTCCACTTGTGGTTTTCCGTTCCCTGCCTCTCTGGTTGCCTTATGACTCTTTTGTTAACCTCAGCATTAACCTTTTTCGCTTCAATTTCATCGTAACACAATGAAGGCGTTGCTTCTTTGTTGCCTCCTCAATCTTTTGTGTTTGTTAGCCAACAGAAAACCCATCTTCACTTACCTTGCAATTTCTTTCCTCTCTTCTTACAAGAAAACTCGTCCTTTGATCATTTCAAGTGAAATATACCAGACAGACGTGGGTTACTTAATTTCATTTTCATCTTACTGACTTCCCAATCTTCCCTCTTGACTTTATCAAACCATAATAACAACTTGAGAACTGTCTCAGACCATTCAGACCATGCTCTTTGAAACCCATACATACTTTACACATACCTAGAACGGCTACCAAACCTAATAAAATCACTCCTATTTTTACCTCCTGCCCCTACACAGATTTTCAGTACTTTTACAACATTTGATAACCTAATAATCCTCTGTAGTTGGAGAAAGCAAATCTCAGTCTACCCTTGAACGGCGTTACATTACGTCACTACGTTGACTGCACTGTTTTCATGTATAAAAGATAGCCTAACTAATATGATGGATGTAAGGACCAATAATCATAACCACTTAATAACCACATATAACACAATTCATCAATAATGTTATGAAATATATTTAATGATATGCCTATTAGTAGGTTACACACATGGAGTTGAACTATTTAATGTCATAATTTCCGTCATATAGCTCCAATTTTGCAAACCAGAAAATTAATACACACTGATGCTGTCAACAGTAGTTTAACAAACAACGCAAAAACTTTATTTTTCTTGTATTGGCAGCAATCAAAAAAAGACTACTACTCATTACAACATACCTAATGAAAATAAAGTGAAAATAAATGTTAATTTTCAGATGTTAATAAGATAAATTAATGGTTAATGGAAATCACATCTTTCATTTAGTAGCCGTGACGTGAGGAATCTATCTAACTATACATGCTATTTAAGATATCACAACGTCACAACTACACATCTTATAGATGTGTAGCGTGGTGGGGATATTAGAAAATGTAAGGCTACGTACAGTGTATAAACAAATACTTTCACTTCACTATATTTTTGTCCAATTGAAAATTTTGGAATGGAGTTATCTTCAGAAGTTCATGGTTTCCTTTGAAATCAGTTCTAGGAAATAATCATTTATAGAGTTTAGGGCAAATGCTATTTTCAATTCGTTCATTCGCATAAGGTTTTTACCATTCTAAGCTGGCATTAAATAAAAAGTCATTTTCTCGACAAATAGGTAAATGTAACTGAATTGTCGCAGCCATAAGTCATTTTGATGTCCCAATTTCGCTGCGTGTGCAACTGTCAACTATAGCAGCTACCTGAATATAGGATGTTTCTGCCGTGGTGCTGAATTAAAATGGAAGCGGAGGTAGAAGGTAAGTAAGTAAAAAATCAAAAGTGTAATTGAATGAAATTGTATTAGTTGTAATTATGTCACCCAAGCAGTCCTAGACTTGCTGATGAGGAAATGAAAATATTATTCAAATTCAGCATTCTGTTATTCCATTCATTCATTCATGGCGCAGAAGAGAAAATCTCATTTTATTGCTCGCATTAATTTCATCCTGCATTTCACACAAACTGAGTCCCCAACCGGCAGTGGTGCTCCTTCAACATTGCTCCTCTCCACACTGTGCAGAAGCAGATATGCGAAAGCAATGAAAGATAGCGAAACTGGAAGCATTCAAAATGCAGTGAAATATTCAAAAACGGTTCTGCTCTACTAATTCACAACTCCGTAGCATACCTACTCTATTATACACGTTTAGGTAATTTTGAGGGCCATAAAATGTATCTTTTCAACGTATATCTCAAGTCGATTTTCCTTCGGCACGATCTAAGGAATTTCATTTTTCAACAATTTATACACCATCGCTCTTCGCGTTCCTCTCCGTTACAAAATTTAATAATAAGAATGCAGCAGCATCTGGAAATTAATATTGTTACATGCATCATCATCGCCTTCAAAACGCACTATAAATAAGAGTTTGTAAGGAGTTAGTTATGTAAGAGTTTATATAATTACTACCGCATTCATAAGTCATGAGACGCATACGAATGGAAGAAATATTTCTATTTGCTTAGAAATAAGGTGTTTGATAATGTCTTCACTTGTGAAAATCAAACTATTTATGACTAGTTATACTTACATTTTCTCAGAAGTCAACCTACCACCCTATATAGTACGGAATTTATTTTATTAACAATGATAGTAATTGTGGACGAGAACCCAATAATAGGTGCCCATTATAATTTTGGGCACAAAACGAAAACGGGGGTATACTATACATCATTTATATACTATAGGTACTCAATGGCAGACAGACCTCGTAATCTCTATCACCTGTCTTTCCACTCTTCTTGCAATGATATGCTTGGACAATTCTTTTGATTTGCTGGTAATCAACTAATTTATCATATCCAAATTCCTGGTTTTGGTAATCCTAAAATAGATAAAATCACGCAAATGAGTTTTTGCTGCCATTTTAATGCAAGCGAATCTTTGAGTATGTACCTATATAAGATTAAGATATTCATTTGTTTTTGTAAAGATTTGTCTTGAACAAATTGGTTATAACTGGATGCAGAAATGTTTATGTGATATGGTTCAATTCACTATTACGAACTTCTAGCTGCTGCTAATCAGATTTTCAAAAATTAGCTAAAATGTTATCTCGGGGGATATCTATCGATCCAATTACCTATTCTATAATAAGTCGTAATGTTTTGTGCCACGCATCAGAACTGTAGTTATTGGTGAAAGTAGTAAATGTAAACAGGTACTCATATTCAGGATATCATGGTATTGAGTTTGTATTACTGACTTGTATATAAAATATTGAAAATGAGAAACACAGTTTACTCAAGTTTATACCTATCCTTATAAATATTATGTAGTAGAGCTTCACAAAAATTACTTACAAGGGAACTTACAATGTAAACTGATAAGCTACTACAGATAATTATTGTTGGAATGGTGTCAATGCCCTACTTAAGCTTCACAGACCGGAAAAGGAAAGAAAACCTGAAGCAAAGCCCCCTAAGTAAAAATTAGTTAGGTATAACTACATACTTTCCCCATGATTTTTGTTTCGGTAATGCTACTGCTTAACTTTCAAATAGACAGTTTTTAGTATCGACTTAGGTAATTGAGATGATAGTAATTAATGGGTTGAGATTCGACATTGCTTGTCAATAAAATTAGAAATAGAAATATAATATGTCTCGGATCGAAACTGTCTGTGGTCTGTGAGCTAGACAGTTCCTTAGTCTACCAATGCAGTTTCACTGATTTTAATTTAAATCTAAAAACAACGAGGGTAAATTACCGCTGGATGTTGTATTCTTAAGGGAGAACGTGTAATATAAAAAATTGGGCCAAGGAATTAGATTGTTAATAAGCAATTTCATTGAAAATTAAAAAAAACTTAGGTGAATAAATTAACAATTATGTGCATGAAGGGTTTTAGTATTTATATAGATAGTGCTAGTTCAGCGTTAAGGTAGTTTAAAATTTGATTAAACTGGATTAGGATATGTTCTCAAGTGCTTCATCGTAGTGAGAAGCGTAAAAAATAGCAAATTTAATGTCTGTCTATAAAGCGTAACATTGCATCCCGCCCAAAGAAGTGATAAATTATTGATTTGATCCATTTACAAAAATCAGCAAGCTCAGGGAAGTCTCTAGGCCGCAATAGTAGTGCAGTGGTACTAATGTATACTAGAGTGGGAGGATGTTAGAGAGAGGAAACGGAGATCGGACCAAAGCAGTCATGTTCCATTCCACGTAGTATTAGTGACTGAGAGAACCCAGTAAAGGATTGAGAGATTCGCAGCGTATCGTTTGCTGATTGAGCGTACCTTCCTAAACCACATTAAGTGATAGGATCTCTGGATAAAATACTAATACAGCCACCAGGATCCATCGGCATCTTAGAGTCCTGTAATACGTAGCTGGGTGTAAGTGAAAGAGGCTGGCTGCCTTTCCTGCCTTGTGTAGCTTGGTGTGGATGCTAACTAGATTGCGGGGAGACTACTGGGTGAATGTGTACAGCTTCACACTTTCTATACAAGTAGGCTCCGTAATAAGAGGATGAGGATGACTCTCATTCGGTGAATGTACTCATCTGCTCTCACAGTGCCAAAATCAATCGACTTTCCAATCCTTTTCATCGACTACTACACTACAACCACTATAGGCTCTCCTTCACACTTATCTTTTCATTTGAAAACTTCCACTCTACCGAAATGTGCTTTCCTAAGTACCTACATCTCTAGTAAATGTGTGGGTGACATGGCACATATTTTATATCTAACTTTTATTACGATACAATTCAACCACTTACATTCATATATCAACGATCCCACAAATACTAATATTATTTCGCTACTAAACTATCTATATACTCATCCCCTGCTACTATCTCAAAGACTAAATCAAACTGACCAATGATCTGTAGAATTTTATATCATAACACTATCAGACGGAAGTAAAAATATGTTAGTCTCTGTATAGTTTCCAAAATTTCCTGGACCAAATGCTGACGACCCAATTCCAGCCATCGTTTCGAAAAGCCCGCGTCTATTGAACATTTCAAATTTCAAAATTAGATTTTATCTGCTACATTTACCATTCTTTTCACATATTGTTTTTCATATCCCATACGTTTTTAATGGGTGCAACCGAATCTATAATCTTTGTTGACGCAATTAATATTTACTCCACTAGAAAAAACGGCTAGTGAAAGAATAAAACATATTGAACAATTCCTTACTGGATGTCCCAATTAAAATGAATGAATACGTATTCTAGTCACTTGTGGGTGTCGTTCCGTATATTGGACAAAGTAAATACCTAGTTACCTTTATTCAGGACAGAGAGGAAAATAGACAGTAAAATTCCACGAGGCATCCAGGTATACATTAGCCTTAAGCAGTCTGAAAATCATGTCTCGTCCTTTTGCAGATATGATATGAGGAATGTTATGAAGGGAGTGTGTGTTTCTAGTGTGGTGTCACGCAGGCAGGCAGAGTCTGGCAGTGGAGAGATGAGGTTGTTGGAGGATATGGAGAAAGTGAAAGGAAAGGCATGGAGAGGGAAATGAAGTGAGGGAAGGGAAGTGTTGTCGTCGTAGGGAGGGCGACTAAGGGATGGGAGGAAAGGAAGAGAGGAGTGAAGGAGATGAGGTAATAGATCTGAACTGGAGAGAGATAATGCCGCAGACACTACTGACTTGACTCCAGCGAGGCAGAGGAGAGGCAGCAGTCGAAGGGACAGCAAAAAGAAAGTCGAATCGGAAGGAAAGTCAGAGCAGCAGAGTGGAAGTAAATGCATTGCATGCCACACTCAACTTACAATATCAAATGATATCATTTCCCATCTTCGGCTCTCTCCGATCCGATCCTCCTCTCTTCAGACTCAGACGACTACATTGGCAACCACTAGCTATGTATTACATAAAAAAGAGTTTAGCAATATTATTAGTATACTCATGTATGTAAGTGGTTTAGTCGTGGAGTGTAGAAAAAGAAGAAGGAGAAGAAGAAGGAGCTCTGTCCGTTGTCTTCCTCCTCGCATGCACATCTTCTCGACTACTACTACGATGATATAAAGGAGTGTCTGTCTGTGGGATGCATGGTGTCGTGTTTGTACTTTTACCATGTAGAGACATTGTATTAGCGCACATTAGAGTCACACATAGGACGCCTTGCTTTGACTTGACTGCATTTGATGTGTATGGTGCAGAAACTTATCTTTTATAAATATATTGAGGTCGTTCAGATCTCATGGGTTTGGAAAAGAAATCCGGAAAGAAGGTATCAACTGAAAAAAGACTGAGAGTCGACTGGATTCACCGTTTCGTATCATTGGAGATACCATGTATTTATATTCGGCAGAATACGTACGTAGAACACGCAAAGCCAGTCATGCCAATCCAGTCTCACACTTTCACAGTCTCAACTTGCATTAGGTAGCCAGCCACATTTTCTATTTAGACTTTACAAGAAATATACCTAGACTCGTCCATTGTGTGTTGTATTTTTATATTCCTATCTCTTCTCCTGGCTAGATACTATACATTCTTGGATTCTTGTATATTATATGCACAATATGCGAGGATGATATTAGAAAGATATTACATTTGGTTGTATGGAGGTTGGATGTTGGATCTGCGCTTAGTTGCCTTACTGCTATGTCCTTAAATTTGTTTCGTTGTGTTGTTGAGAGTGGTGGTTGGGCGAGAGAGTGGTTTCCTTCTATCATTGATATTATGCAGAAAAGCTAAGGAAAGTGAGTGCAGTGCTTGCATCTGTACATTCACAATGGGTTATGGATTTGCATGAGATGTTGATAATACTGTAGTTTAGTTTTAGGCGAAATAGTTCCGTTTGGTTTGCCTCAGTTGACTTTAGTTGGTTTGCTCGCGATGTGGATTGGCTCATGCACATCCTACTGCATACTAGACTTAGTATGTAGAAGAGAAAGATATAGAAGGGATATTCTTGCAAGAATCATGGTGAAAAAATGAAAGTGTGTAATGTAATGTAATGTAAGTGGGGAGAAAGCACACCGTCATAACATCATATCATCACATCTCCAGCAACCCAACCAATTTTTCGCTCGAGAAAATTGTTCTTAAAATGAAATTTTTGTCATGGGAAGGGTTGTTGGATGCTATATGGTTCGACTTTCTCTTCCTCCTCCACTCAACTCACTTTCTCTATCATCTGGAGACTATTGCCGAGAAGAAATGGCTACATACGAGAAGCACAATGGGAATATGTACAGGTCGTGTGGAGAGAAAAGAGCGGATCAGAAATATCAACTACAATGTACACACACAGAGAATAGGTGGATAGGTGGGTAGGAGTAGCGTTACATGAATTTATCTGTCGACTCTTAGCTCAACTAAAGCGAGTTAAATTCTGAGTGAGTGAGTGAGCTGATCCAAGTCCTGAGTCCTGAGCCCAACTGCATGGACTACAATTTCCTTTTGTTTAATACGTACACAGAGAGTCAAGTTGAGAGGAAAGTGGTTGTGAGCTAACCAAGCGGAGTGAAGATGATATAAGAACAGAGGCAGTGTGCCATGCACTTATAATATAAGCTCGTATCGCTATCATCATGATCATCACCATCATTCTTGACATTGTTCCCTCTCTCTCCTTCGAAATCATTACTTCCTTGCCCCTTTCTCTCTTTTTATATCTAGACACAGTCCCTGACTAAGACACTCGCTCACAGCTCTTCCAAAATGTAACTGCCTATAAACCATACAGTCCCAAGCTCAACGACACGATCAGCCAGTCACAGGTTCTAACGACACTTATGAAATCCTACTTTCCTAACTCTTCTCTACACTGCCGAAGCTTTACCTTCTACTTTCGCCGAATATTTCCATCTATATGCACATAGAAGCCTATTTAATTATATGTGACTACGTGTGTGCTGTCAGGGATAAGCTATATTTACACTATCGTCAAATATCTTAATGTCCTTTTTGCGTGTGCCATTCTCATCCCAAGCTACTCTTCACTCATATTCACTCACTCACTTTTACTCCTGTCTAATCAACTCCCAAACCTACTACTCCCCAACAGTTACATAAGTACTTTCTCCTTTCATTCCACATACAGTCAGTCACAAGAAACTATCTAAAGACCAACCCAATATTGCCATACTATCAATGCCCAGACACACTATACACAAACAGACCGACTTTACCTTTACACTCTCACTCCATAACTCACACAATCCAAATCTTGTCATAATCCACAGAAACCAAAAGAGTATAAACATAATCATCGAAAATTGTCGTGAAGCCTTACTTTTCCAAATTATGATATTTTGCTGTAAACCAAAAATTCCATTTCGGGTTTTCAGGAAAATTAGTGGCTTGTGGGAAAATGTCCCATTTTCAAAAGGCTCTGCAAAACTAAATAACTGGGTGTAAATTAGACATACGAACATTAGTAAATTATGTTTTACAATTTTATTTTCAAATTGCTCGAAATAGACAATTTCAAACGAGATATTCTTGTACAATCGTATTTGAAAGCCTTCACGATCGAACTAAAAGTAATTAAAACCAACTGAATTTTCGTTCACCAGTGAAGTACGCACAGATCGGTTGTTGTCTTGTATTCCGCCGCACTATCTCTACAATATTGAACTTGCAGTATGAAATACTATTCTATTCGTCGTTGCTAGAATCTAGTAATTGATATGGGAGTATGTTTTACGTGGTAATTAGTTCACTTGAATTTTGCATTCAGGTTATCATATTATATAGTTATTAGGATAGTGGTATCAGTTCTAGACTTACACCATTTCATGGAATAGTGCACAAGTATCAAAATGCGTTTTAAATATTATTGATTATCTAAATTGCCATGAGATTATCTTCTAGCACACAAAAAGTCTGTGAATTATGCTTATACACTGTGTAATATGTATTTGTGGTAAGGCACTGAGGGACAAGAAGAAATCTCACCATTCATGATGTGCAAATTTAGATGTTGTCTTAGTTTGCTTTGTTCTCCTCATGATTTGTTGGAGGCGAGATGATGTTGCTGCTGGGATCCTCTCTTCTCTTCCGTTCTGTATGTACTTGTATGTAGCACAGCTTAGATATGAATTTAAGTTACATCTTACATATCAGTTCTGTTATATATAACCAGGAGTAGAATACAAACACTGCTTAATTAATACTTTCGTGGTTGATTCTCAGAGAGCTACATATTATATTACACTCAATTTCCTTTAGTTAGCTATTAAGCATTTAGTAGGGCTATAGTTATATGTGACACACTACCATTAAACAGATACGCATTTACAATAACAAAATTCTGTCTGTTGGAAAATCTACTTACTATCTGTTGTGATGACTATTGTGTACGTATAGAAATTTATTTAGCTCTAATAGCAGGATACGACCATTGTACTAAAATACAAATATTTTAGGAAAGAGAAGTGTATAGTAGGATGAGCAGTATAGTAGCTAAGTAGAATACTGAATGTGGCCCGCACAGCTCTCCTGCGATCCTTAATGTGTATTTCCATTACATCCCTATCTACCTTTCTATAGAGTAATTCACTATTATTAGAGTAAAACGACACTAGAGCTCTAGTCAATGTATAAAAGTAAAAGCACCGACATACAAAGTAATTTTTATGTCTATGCATCATCGGAAGGGCAAGAAACAGAATACAATAGAGAAAGAGACAGGGGATTACTACTAAATCTAGTGAATGACTACGCCAAAATAACCCTACACAATATACCAAGAGATTTTCGTAGAAGGAGATTGCATAAAATAAGACACACACAGTATGGGCAATATGTTAGCTGTTTAGATACCTAGGACTTTAATGTTACTATTTACTTACCTACCCCTGTATAAAATATTATGGCATGGCACAGAACATATTTGATGGGACAATATAGATTAAAAATAGGCAGATGCTCACAATTATAGCTGATGCCAATAGCAAGAGGAGGATAGCTTAAGAAAACAAAGCTTACAATGGGCTCTACCAGTCTGCCAGCCTTTCATCCTATCTATTGTGTACCCGTATTCATTCTTAATGAGTTCTATTAAGTTGTAAAATTGCAATGATAGTGCTGGCTATTTATAACTGTCCCATCTTTGCTTTCTATAAGAACAATGAAAACTATAATGCCTACTTCTATGTCTGTGTACCTTTTTGTGAGTGTCGATCTGGGTAAACTCAGACTTTTTCTGCTCATTGCAATTGGGTGGGGTGGGTCTTCCTTCATTTGGCAAATGTTCTGGTTCGAACAATATATAATATTGTGCATATATAGCACAAAGATACAATCAAAGATAACAATGAGTATAGTAATGTAGCACAATGGACAGTATGTATTGGCAAATGTTTACTAATTTGTAACGACCCTTCTTATACTATGCAAAACGTACATATTTATTTTTGGATGCCCATTTTAGCTCCAAACAATTTATTTCTGGCTCTAGTAATTTTGACAGTTTTAATATCATTCAGATCGTCGATTTCTGAAACATTATTGTTTAAAGCGGTTAAGCTAATATTTTGGTTTCATCCATCATGTGCAGTGTAACAATATTGAAAATGATTTCTTACGAATTCACGATGATTCTTGCTATTTTGCTGATACTATGAGAAAATGACCCATTTATAATAAGTATAGAAATGGAATTTCAGTGAACAATTTCATTCAAAGGATCCAAAGGACTTTATGTATTTAATTGCTTCTTTTGGTCAAATGAGGTTAATGGCAAATGTCAGTATTACGTCGTTCGGTGTACGATTTTATAATCCTCCTCTTGCCTATAGTGGTCATAGTAAATGATTCAGCTAAGCGGTTCAAATGCAGAATGTATACAAGAAGAAAGGGAAGGTAATTAGGTTGCATGAGAGTATATCTATCGATCGAGGAAAATTGAATTGTTGCTTTCGTCTGAAGCGTAATGTTTATCTGTGTCCATGTACTAGTATAGTATTGTACTCTGCATCTTCCTTAAAGTTAAAGTATAACTGTTAAAATATAGAGCATTGTAAATATATGTGTAAAGCGTCCTAGGATTAGGTATGTCTGTAGGCAGAGTGTTAGATTTTGCCAATTTGTGTCTCATTTGTAGCAGGTTCCCTATTTTGTATTCCGTTTCTTGGGGAAAATGCAAGGGGTGTTTCGATACGGGGCTAATGCATATAAATAAATAACAGAGTTGAAAGTAGGTATTTGTATGACAATATAATATTTATCCATAATATTCTAGATGTATAGCGGTAGGTTATGAGATAGTTAGAGAAATAGGAAAGGTAAAAAGTAGTGAAAGTTGTTGCTCTGGTTGGTGTTCTGGTCTGGTTCGTCGAGTCGAGGTGATTTGTCCGTTGAACATAGAACGGTGAATGTTGAAGGGTAGAGGAAAGCCCAGTTGGTTGAGTTCAGTTTCTGGTGCATCATCATGTATGGAAGATTCTTCATGCTGCTCATAAGAGCTCACATAGCTTGTCTCTACATTACACTGATAATGGAAGCCATAAATTGATATGTAATGAGGTTTTTTCCGCATATAAAAACGATTCTGTTCAGTTCTTGAGATCCCCTCTAGGGAATCCAAATCAGAAATCAATGAAGAGAGTCTTGTCTTGTCTACATTGCTAACCCGGCCTAAGTGTAAGTCAACTAGTTTCTGTATGTATATGTATATATAGTATTACCTGTGTCTGTGTGTGTGAAGCTAGCACACTTATATCAAAACTCCGTTTAAGTTCCGTTCTAGTCGCTTGGACTGGTAAACAGAGATCTTCTGATGGCAGTATCTGTAGATAGATAGATAGATTCTAGATTGTATAAATTGGTGTTGCGGCACCTACACGGAGTGTAGCGGGCGTTTAAAGTGCCTTTCTCTCACTGCCTAGTACTACCTACCTACACTAGTAGATAATATTCAGAGAGGAGAGGAGATGTTATGTTGTTGAGTGGAGTAGAGTAGTATACGTTGATATTGGAGTTGTTGGTCCGTGAAGAAGAGAACACGTAAAAGTAGTAACTACTCTATGTATAAATAGAATACACAATACACACAACCACCACAAGTACATCAAGTACACTCAAGTACACTTCTAACTTTCACATCCGCATCCAATCTTTTCCCTCTCTGCGAGCAACTTCTTTTTCTTGTCGAGAGCGCTGTATAAATAAGTTTCCTTGGCTTAGGAGGAACGGGGAAAGAAGTTATGGCCAGATAATAGAGCTGGAGAAAATAGGAAGCCTTGAGAAGATGTCATGATGTTCTGTTTGTTTTTATTTTGTCTTTTCTCTTCTGGCTCATTCATGTAAGTAAGTAGTAGTAGTAGTAGTAGTCTCCGTGTGTTTACACACTAGAATAGATTCCGTTTTAATTTACTTAGTCATATGATTGGACTAGGAGGCAGAGCAATTATAGAGTTCCTTCACCTGGACAGCCTTAACAAACATAAATATAGTTGTATAGTAGGAACTTTCTGTTTTTAAGTGGAGATTAGATTCAGTACTGTACATGGATATATTTATCTGTATTTATTTATTATTAGTACATCGTAGTAATGTATACTTAGACTCCTAGCACGTGAATAGCTACGGAAAGAAGCGAACGAGCGTCGTCTTTTCAGTTCCAGTCATAATATCATCATCTTACTCTACTAGACTATTTATTTAGGTACCTGTATAATATCATGACCTTATTAGCTAGAGTATCCAAAGAAATAGAAAGTTATGTCCTTAGCCACTTCTAACTAGCTAACGCCTATCTGTGTACAAGTACAACAAGTAAGTAAGTACATAAGTGGTACTTGTACCGGTAGTATCTGTAGTAGTAGGAGTAATATGTAATATTCAGTTTGTATGTAGTAGTAGGTGGTAGGTAGGTATGTAGGTATATGTAGTTCACAAGCTATAAGTTGACACTTGAGAGGATTTGAAGTGGACTAGAGTGTAGTTTGTCTGTCAAAGTTGCTGTTGACTTGTGTTTGTTGACTAGAGGTCAGTTTGTCCCAGTCCCACTGCAATGTATCTGCTCATAAAATAAAGAGCACTTGAAACTGATAAGAGTATAACATGCGAGTATTTGTATTGATGGAGTGCGGAGGCTGGGCTAAGGGCACTGGCATGACACATCACATCTTCGTAGAGCTCAATTAGTGGAATGATCTTCCCTTTGGAGTCCGTACAGCTCGGACTTCGAATCGACTCGTACATTGAGTGCACCAAAGGGATATTGTCCGTCGAGTGTGATTGAAAACTTTCACGGAGCCACCGACGAAGCCAATCTCCGATCCAGACTAGATCACAGTCACAAATCCACTCGTTCCCATCCAAGATTAGGCCACCTTTATGATACACATCCATTCCCTTATTACTTACGGATACTACTCATTCCCAATCAATGTACATCCCCCTTATAACCCACTTATAGATATATCTCTATACATATATATCTATGAGATATCTTATAGTTACAATATATATACTACGGCTATTACACTATATTCCAATTGAGTAGAGCATGAACACTCCGTTTTAGTCTCTCTAAAGAGAACTGGAAGTTGAAAGCGCATTTTCTACTCACCTCACCGCAGCCCGACTCAACTGAACTGAACTACATAATACTGGTGCTCCTCGCTTGTTACTCTCCCTATTGGCCACTACTTTGTTATGTCCTAATACTTACACACATTACTAAACCTTCCTTTAGTCTACTCATACTACTGGTAGCTACCAACTCCTATCTATCTATCTTTGTATGTACTTATCTTGGCTGGGCAATGTAAGTACTCTCCCTTCCTAGTCTCAATACACGTTGCGAAAAGTAAAGTATGTTCAGTTTAGCTTGTTCTACTTACGATTAGTATATAGTTTCTGAGAGGACTTGCTTCACTCTACCTTCTTCATTACTTTCCAACTCACAAACTTACTTTTACTTTTAGCTACATCATACAAGTCTCAATGATGTGGTCTCCGCTCCCACTCCATTTGCCTTTCATCTCCTCTTTCTACTGATGTGAGCTCAAACTGAACACAACTCGGCTCAACTCCCCTTTTACCTTCTTTCTCTAGCTATATAATGTGTAACTTCTACTTTCACCTACTCCTCTAATCATCCGACGCAGTTACTTACTTTAGTTGTATTCAAAAGTAACTGAATTCCTTATCAAATCTACTATCTGTCTATATATGCGTAGTAGGAAATATTCAATCCTACATATATCAAGTCAATCCTGAACAACTTACTTATTTGTAGACACTTCGGGGGAAAGCTCTGCAAACTAGCCTCCACTTTCACTATATTATTTCTCGCATTAGTTTAGAATGGAAAGATGTTCCTTTTATCTACATGGCTATTATGTGCATCGGCATCATATTATTATGGTAACTTATTTAATACATATTTTAGCACTTAATAATAGTGAATCATAATTGCGTCACAGTTCACTGGAAGTGTAGAGGACGAATGGAGAGCACAAATATGAAAGTTCGGAAATATTTCCATTCTAATTACGTGATGGAAAGTGAAAGGGTTCTTGAGAAATCTCTTAGTGCCCCGAATGGAAGAAGGCTCTTTCATGTTTGTACAGTTTAAAAAGAAAAATAATCCTTTAAAAGTGAAAAGGGTACAATATTTAGAATTTAACGGTCCCATTACAAACGAGAGTAAATAGCTCCTGTGGGAAAGTCGGAAAACCTTCGTAACCAAAGCGTAGGACATGAAGAGAAAGTTTAATATCTTTCAACATGTTACGCTACACTTTTCCCCATATGCCTGAAAATTTTGATGTAGGAGGGCGGCAGAGAGTCTCTGATCTAAGTGTCTATCCCTATATATAATGTAAAGGTTGAGAAAAAGTTTTCTTTGAATGGATTCAGAGAAAGGAAATATGACGGGGCGCGTGAATAGGAGGAGACAGGTACTTATACACTATTTGACTCTGTTAGGAAGTAAGTAAGTATGTTAGCCAGTAGCCATGAACATCTTTAGTTCAGGAAATGATGTCATTGAATCCCGAGATTATTCCGTCCATTAGTCTAATGAAAAATCAGGGAAAGAGTTTTACCTTCAAGGATTTTAGTTCCTTTACTAAACCAAACAGTCCTGTTGGTATCCGAATACAAAGCGGCGGAATCAAGTGATGACATTTTATTGAAGCTCAAGTCAAATCTTGCCCAGGCGGCATTTTGTAAGAGCTCGAAAATCCGAGGAGGGACGTCATCGATATTTGTGTGAGTGATGGCTAAATCCATATGGAAGCAATTCTGCAGGCCATCCAACGCATTAGGCTCTATTCTCGTCAAGTTCGACCCAGTGATTGTCAATTTACGTAATTTCGGTAGAATCCCACCGAATAATTGATCTGACAGGTTCGGCTCTTTTATTTTCACATAGAGCTCCTCTAAGTGAGATATGCTCGAGAGAACAGCACCTACATCAATGAAAACGCACATTAGCCTTATAAATAAGGAAGCACATCCTAGATATACGCAGGTATCCGAAATTAAATTCCAGATATCCCCTTGCGCACATATTTAGGTACTATAAAAGTGTCAGAATCCCTATGCACTAGGGATAATATCTATTAGTAAAGACAAAGGGAGCAGTGAACTTTTCGTATGAAGTCGGAGGAACGGACACAGAATGAGTGAGTGAATCTTTCATTCAAGATAAAGGAAAAAGTTATTTCCTGTAATAATCCTCGTCGTTCCTCTCCAATTTGAAGACTAACGTCTGGAAATAATTAGTTGGCCGGGAAGGAGAAGGTTGCAGGTTGGCAGTGGGTTTTGTAGGAAGAGCAACTTCATTTCTTACCTAATCGAAATCGATATTTTTCAATATTTGGATAAGTCTCAACAGATAGGCTCTTCAAATTGCCGAGATAGGAAAGGACATCAGAGTCAAATCGATCGAGACGACCCATGTCCAGCACCTCCAGATTTTCCAAACGGCTCAGCCCGAAGAAGCTGTCCTTGGTCAGACTAGAAAGAGAGAAAGAGAGTAAGAGAGAGAGAGAGAGAGAGAAAATAATAGATAGAATGGGCGCATTGCGATTCCGAGGATGGTTGGTGAGCTGAAAGGAAATTAGATGATGATGCTGGGCTCTGAATAATGAAGATAGGAAGGATGGAGAGAGTGGTTGGCTGGACTCACCTTTTCAGAGGATTCCTGGACAATTTGAGCGTGACCAAGTTTTGAAGTGGAGTCCAGCTGGGTATTTTTGAGCTGGTCAACTCATTATTGGACAAGTCCAAGTGTCTGAGACGCGTGAGCGAAGCTAAACTTTGCATTTTGATCTCACTCAATCCGTTGGACGAGAGGTCTAACGAGACCAAATGTGGAAGAGGGAGCAATGGTAAAACTTTGATTCCGCAGCCAGAGAGCCGTAAAAGCTTCAACTTCGGAAGGAAATGAAACAATTCCTAAAACAGAGAAAATTTTCTCATGCTCTCACTTGCATTATCATCCCACACCAATTCCCCCACATCAAACATTTACAAAGATTTCCTCCTGCTACTCCACAGCACGACTCGACTCTCTCTCTCTCGCACTCCTCAACTATCAGGCACACTTAACTCCGCTCCTTGGCTCCACAAAGACGTCAGATCCTCTCCGAACTTCACTTTCCTCTCTTTTCTTCCTCAGTGCCACAAAATACAGACCGCACAGCAGAGCACAACACACTAACTTAAACATCTACTTTTATTATTTTCCATGTACAATGAATAATACATCACATAAGCTCTGCAACTATTACCACAGACAATAAAGCACACTCTTCTTTTTCGCAATGAAAGAGAATGAGCTTTTTTATTAGCCAGTATAGCACAGAATACATAGTGTCACTTTTGCTATTTATTTATGAACGTACCTATCTATACGTAAAATACCTGTAATAGAGTTAATGGCACCTCTCTGTCTAGATTTAGGTACACACACATATTCCCTCTCTTTTTGCTACTAACTCAATTCATTACACGTGATAATATTGCAGGGAAAATAGGGTATATTTATACCAACCACCCTCTGTAGTAGTAGTGTAAAAGTATAGCCAGAAATGCAATCTGTTTTATTTGAGACGAGAGTCCGTCCCCCATTTTCACTTATGAGCAAATGTCATTGTGTTCTTTTGGCTCTCTCTCTGGCACACCCAATATATCAATTACCCCCTCAATGATCAGATATAAAAGGTCTCATTAATTTAGTAGCTTAGACAGCTTTTCTGGGCCCAGAATTAGTTAATTAAATATGAGCACAATCTATTTCGAGTATTCTATTATCTTTTCGATGGGAAAAGACTAGTGCATCCTCCTCCTGGACATAGAAAACGGACACTAGCGTCTATTATTATGTGCTATATGTAAGGGCAGGGATTTTCCTGGGTGAGAGAAAAGTAAAATTGTTTTATAGGATACCTTGAAGTTGGCCCGGAGTAAGTTGTGGCTCAGATCGAGTTCACGGAGGGAGGCTAAATTGGCAAAGGCGTTGTCAGGCAAGATGCTGAGTCGGTTGTTGGACAAATTAAGGTGTACGAGACCAGGGATCGATTCGAACATAGTGCTATCCAAGTGTTCCATCGAATTGTGCGACATATCCAATCTTTTCAACCGTCTGGAAATCTACAGCGACCACAACAACATAATGGACTTTTCTGACGTAATATATTGCACCATGCGGGTAATTATGGGGGTCATTTATCACCTCACCTGAGACAACGCTCCGACAGGTAGGTTCACAAACTGGTTAAAACCTAAATTCAAAATCTCAATGCTAGTGCCCACGAGAGAATCGCGGGGCAAAGATCGGATCCGGTTGTGCGATAAGTCCAAACACCTCAATTTGTTGTTACGAATGAAAATTATGGGTGGGAATAACGCGATCTGATTCCATGACAGATCTAACACCTGCAAATCAGAAAGGAAGGCATTTGTCAAAAACCAAGTCAAACAAATCCCTCTCATTTTACAGGGAGCAGAGGCGAAGTGAGTGGAAACGTCGAGTTGATAACAGCATAGCTAATACGCACTAGTCATGTTTCTGCATTGTAATTGCAAAGACTCGGATTCAAAGTTCAGCCAGTCACATTAACTCAATTCATTCAAATGTCATCGGAGCACGGGATAAAATCTCGCTCCCTACTTACCCACCACCTTCCTACATCCACTTCCATTCACCTTACTCACTTTCCACCGCGGAAAATCCAAATGTAAACAATTTAAATTAACAGAGAATAAACATGTCAAGGTACACAATAAATTGCTACATTTATGTCTGTATAATATTATTTTATTAGCTGTAGTTAGTGTAGGGACACTATGCATGATGCTATTCCTCCGAGGACAGAGATAGAAAGCAATTACAGATGCACAGCAATGTTATTTGTAGTCTCCCTTTTATTTTGGTTGCGGTTAACCTCCCTAGCACATATTACTTATAATTTATGCACAACTACTACTCCTACTTTCCCTACCCTCCACGAACCACTATCAAATGCTATTGCATTGCTTGTATTACTCACTACTCCTGCCTCGGCATTGCCAACAACTTCGCTCGGTGCAAACACAAACCTTCCCAACTTGAAATGAACAGAGTCGCATATATCACCTGCACAATTGTAAAAGGATGATTTTATTATAGATGAATACAAATTGGAATAATAGGATACCTTTCGGCATCACCAGAAATAATAAGAGCAGGCACTGTAATAACGATATTATTATTTCCATTCCCCTAAGCTGGCAAACTTTTTTCATTTCAGTTTCGGTGGAGGCGACTCTGCCGTTGTTATAATAGTCTTCACGGTTCATTATTTCGAGACGGCATTCGCACACGCATCCTTACCTTACCAAACTCACTCACTCACTACACTACGCTACTTCCTACTACAGATATACTACACTCAACTTCCACCGCACCATTTTTCCACCGACTACCTAACAATAACCACTACACTTTTTACTGCTTACTGAATAGATGCATCTGATAGAGGTGAGAAACGGGCAACCGCAACATCAACATGACCCGCTACTTCCTGCCCAGCTCTCTTATTTTTCTGATCATCCATATACTTTCTAAAGATTATAGGCATCAATGTTGTTTTTAAATACTAGATAGGTACTGACACAATGCTGATATTTACGGATTGATTTTCTTACAAATGTTTTGATATTTTAAGAAAATTCCGTTTCATTAAAATAATTCGGTAGCAAATGATTGAATCCCAAATCACAAAGGTGCTGTTGGTGATGCAACTGAAAATTATGGTTAGCAATCCTATTTTGGAATTCCTTATCCTATGATAGTTTCTAACTTTTAGAATGATTTTGCGGGTCTTGGGGAATGCAGCTCTAGTATCTGCCTGCTTAGATTTAGAATTCCAATGAACTCTTTAACTAACGTGTATATGTATTAGTGCTGGTGTATTTGTATAATGCAGTGGAGCTTTTCCAGGGAAAAGGCTCCATCAACTAAACTAAGTTAACTAACTATTTAACTAGAATCTATGCAGTTAGTGTTTGTATTTACTGGTAGTAGTTAGTGGATGTAGTATGCCATTAAAATAAGGACACAGAAGAGCATGTATATCCTGTAATGCGTTCATGTAAGTATATGTGCAAAGAGTTTAAGTAGAAATGGAGATGGGCCCTTTGAACTTATAGGATACATTTCCACTCACTTCAGCAACCAAAATCAAACCGAACTCACATGAGATCCCAGCCACGAAGCTAGAGAGACTCTTTGAGTAAAAAAGTTTTTGTTCCGTTTACCTACCGTCAAATCACGCAAATTAGAGAAGCCGTAGTCCAAAGTTGTGATGTAATTTGCTCCCAAGTTCAGCTCCTATGAATATTGAATGACACAGACATTTTAGTACGGCACAACAGGGATAGGTTAGCAGGAGTTTAGCCTCCAGCTGTCGAGCATCCGAAAAGCTGGAGCCAAAGTCAATATTTAGGAAAAGTGGAATCCATGGATTGCATTTTAGGTGCGATGTGATGACTGCTGCTGTTGTTTCAGTCACATTTAGTCTACTCTGCCTTATAGTCGTACTAATGCATGCTATATACATGCACACTCTGTAGGTACTGCATACTACTTACTAACATGCTGTCGAGGACTCCTTCAAGCTTTAACTATAGACATTCTATATTAAAACTCTTGCTTAGCAGAACATAATGAAAAAACAGAAGCTTGGCATAGCATTTGAAAGTGTAGCTGTGGCATAACACTCTCTTATTGTTTGGCCAATGCCGACAGCCACTGCACTATTGCTCTCATAAACCAATCTCTTACATAGTATTACATTCTACTCAATTTACATGTGCAATATACTCAATTCTGCATAGCATACGCATAGAAAAGTCAAGAGTCTAATAATAATCCAAACTAAAGTAGAAATCCCAGAATTTCTCTGTTTTTCTTTGTAGGATTATAAAGGTAGGTGGCAATAGGCATGGACATGGTCTCCACGATACTACTAATATAGTATAAATAGTGAGTGCTACTACAAATAAATGTCCTATGTGGTTCTAAGTGGCTTGTGGACATGAAGGAACATATTACATGCATATATGAACTATTTCCCTAAAATGTATTGAATATCCACGGTTTTGAAAGTGGAGTATAGTTATTTATGTGCACTTAGTCATGTCCATGTAGCACATGCAATACAAATATGTACACTTTGGTGTTTTAAATAGAGGAATATTAGTGCATGGTAGAAAATTGTAGATAAATACATCTGGAGAGTAGTGAATAGGAATGGAAAACATGAGTCGGCGGGTGCACCATGGTGGAAGGAAAGTGAAGCGTGACTCATTGTGTGTGTAATATAAACGTATTTAGGGATGTGGAACTATTTAAGCATAAGGAACTGTAGGCAGGTAGTGGATTCCCTTTGCAATTGCACTGTTTGGCTAGGTAGTCGTGCTAAAGTAAAATAGTAGTTAGTCTGAGAGGAGAGGACAGAGAAATAGGAAAAGGTCCGCAATCCGCATCCCACACGACACGACAGTCAGTCGAGCGGGACCAGTTATTCACATAGTTTGCATTTCACAATTTCACAAGGGACACACAGAGTCTAATGTCTAGATGATGGCGGTCATTACATCGTGGATAATGCTGTTGCGTTAGCCGAAGCGTGAATGAGGGATTTGTTTACATTTGCATTGGTTGCTTCCACATAAATAAATGATAAGTCCATTAGGTGAGGTGTGTTTACAAAAGGCACAGATGCTCCCGAGGAAAACGCCTCCTTCTACCTAAGGCAACTTACCAAGCCAAGCTAACTACCAACGTGCAAACATTTAACTACCATTCGCCATTTCTCGTCCTTCCCCACATAAGTGCATAAAATTACATTGCGTTTTTTTCAGTAGTAGCATGCCACTTTGAACAGGATGTTTGCTGTTGTTGTAATTTGCATAAAGTATGGATTGTAATTGTAAGGTATGTGACAGGACATGCATAATTTTCNCTGTTGATTGAGCATAGGCGTATAATTGCGCACTTTGTGCATTAGGAAAGAGAGAAAAGAGCTATTAGTAGTGGGTAGTGGCAGGTTCATTGTCACAAAGTAATTCTGTTGTCACACTTTCGCATTTTCTTTGTGTTTGGTCTTAGGAGAGAGAGTGAAAGTGGGAAAAGGTAGATTCTAGTCGGGAGAGAAGGATTATAAATGTGGAAGAGACGACGGGTAGGTGGGTAGCTGATGGGGAATGAAAAGAGTTTTATTTACCTTAAGTGAGCAATTTGAGGGAAATAGTTTTGGCTCTGTCTTGTCAATGCGATTATGGGACAAGTCGATCAGAGCTGTCACACAGAGTCCACTCAGATCAATACCTCGCTGGTGAAGTTTATTGTAGGACAAGTCTAGGAATTTGATCACGTATCGTCGATTTTGTGGCACGACCACACGATCGATATCATTATGACTGATATTGAGGCCGCCAATGAGAGTGCGACGTCCGAAAGTCTCCAAGTGAAACTGACTCAGGTGGTTGTTGCTCAGATCGACCAGAGAGAATTTATCTTGCTGAAGGGAGCCGGGCTTGAGAACGGTGATCTTGTTGTGGTTCAGGTAAAGATTCAGTCCCGGGTGCGGGGCCAGAGACATCGTCGACGTCGACGGGTTCGAGTCGGAAAACAACGTGGCAGAAGATGAGGATGAGAGCTGGTCGTTGGGGGCTCTGGTCGGACTTGAGGATCCGGCAGATTGAGGAGACGGAGGTGCCGCCGTGAAAGCATTTTTATCCACAGTGTGAATCGAGTTGTAACTCAGATCTAGATTAATGGCTGGGAAAGACAGGAATGATTCGGAAAGAACCGTTTGAATTTTGTTGTGGGAAAGACGGAGATGGGTAATCGACTGATGAATGTCCGGATGAAACATCTGACGAGGAAGCGTCCCTATGCGGTTCCACTCCAAGTTCACGTAGTTCAACTTCCGGTTCGAGTAGAATGTGTAGTCACTAACAAAACAGGAAAAACTTTTTCAAATCCCTTGCACTTGTCCTCTAAATGTTCACTCAACGAATATTTACGGCATTATATACCGGCCACAACTCTCACCAGATCAATACTGTTTACTTTCACTACCAAATCTAAAGAATACGTGAGAAAAAGAATGTCACACTTTCTCCTATACATCCGTATAGCCACAAAAAGGCAAACTCAGCTTCTTTTACACATAAAAATATTCTGGACATTCATACACTTAATATTATCAACTCCTGTGTACCTAATACAACATAAAACAGTCTATTCTTCCCAGTAAGTAAAAGTAGATCACACAGGATTCCCTCATACCATTAAATTTTACAGTGAAGGTTAGTATTCATAAATGTTCTTTGTGTTTTATAGTTGTTTGCATTTAGCAAGGCATAAGAGTGTGTTTACACTCTAAATCAACTGTTCATTTCTTTGTTGACGTCCTTAAGTTCTAGCTAAACAGAGCAGACAATAATGACAGTAAGAAAGAATGTCTCTGGGTGCGTCAATCCAACTTTCTCCTCGAAAGAGTAATGTTTACAAGTGTGGATGTAGGACAGAGACAGTAGATAGACATGAGCAAAAGAAAATACATCAATATGTTCAAGTAGGCTATAAAATAATGCAATCTTCTCTAGTATAAGATCCTTTCCCTTCCCCATAGTGTTCCACAGACACCAGAATATTGTGTAATGTAAGTACATAGACAATGGACGTGTAGGCGGTGTGAGTTTTTGTCCCGTCTTGTCCAAGTGTCTCAACTGGAAGTTTCTTGAACCGACAGGATCTATAGTCCTCACCACATAGCAATAGAGCAAAGAAAATAATGTAGTAAGGATAAGAGAAGACGAAATGCACCGTCTGCTCCGTGTAATTTTTCTTGGCTTTGCAGGCTTAGCCTCTGTAGCCTCGCCCGCCCAGCTCAACTCTCTTTCTCTCTCTTTTCAGTTTCAGCTCAAAAGGAGATTCAATGTGCTTGTGTGCTACAGAAAAAGAGAGAGAGTTGAGAGAGAGAGGGGATCTTTAGAGGAATTCACTGCCAGAGCGAATGCGGAAAACGTGGAGAAAGTGTGAATACAGTGGGGAAAGTGCTGTTTACTGAACTCAGAGTCAAGTCTCATCAGAGTTTTATATTCTACTTTTGATGAATATGAATGCGTGATAAACATATGAATGGCACTTGTTTTCTTCCTAAACTTACTCCTCTCCCAACAATATGCAGGGAAGATGAATTCAGATTTCACACAGAAATCATCAGATCCCTCTCTTCTGTCCTTCAGCACACCGTCGTCGTCCTTTCTCCAATTTCACATGACATGTCAGAGCAGGCAGAAGTAAAATCTTTGCAAAATGCCCCCTTTCTTCTTCCAGACATATTCTGTTAAAGTTGTATTAGGGACTAGCCCCTTAGGTAAGGATATGCTTATAGATTCTTCGGAGCATATGTATCTTATGTGTGGATAAGTATGTAAGCATGTGTGTGTAGGCTATCAGCTATGGCTGAGTTAAGTTGGTTTGTTGGCATGCAAGTCCTAGCTAGTTGAGAGAGGATAAATGACATTAGGCTTTAACAAGTGAGTGAGTATAAAAGTTTGAAAAGTGTCTTGAGCATCTCTATAAAATGGTGAATAAAACATTAAAAAGCATTTTGAAAAGTTGCAAGTCTGTAAAACAGGAGAAAAAGTAGTGGATTTCTCCATTTAAAAGAATGGTTCCACTTCCGTCCTATAGTCTTGCTAACCCTAGCCCTCCCTTCCACACCACACTATCTTAAATGAGGGAAAAGGCAGTAAAAGTTGTAAAAGGTAAAGTTTTTAAGAAGTTCCTCACTCTGCTCATATCCCATCGCATCCCATCACATCAGCTTCTCCCACTATCACCAACCAAACCGCCAACCAACCAACCACTGTCTTCTTCAACACAATTTAAGGCAAGAAAAGAGTCCACAAAGAATCCCACTCCACCAAATCTAGCATAAGACATAAGAGATATCGTCTGTCCTCCTCCCAGACTGATATGCGGTTTTGTGGCACTTCCCGACTTAAACACTACCCTTCTCTATAGGTAGCCCCGTACTTTTCCCACTCTTAACTATAATATATCAACTCTAATAATATAGTTCCTACCTTAGTAGGATATATACTAATATAGTTACAGAATTAGCTCAGTGTGTTATAAAGAGTGTATAGAATGTAATGACATCGCACACATTGCTCTCCCTTGCCAAATCATGTCATATAAAAGCTAATAAACTTAAACTGTTAGTATATCTTTATATATTTCTTATATACTATGCCTACAGGTAAATATAGACAAAAATAAGTAAGCAGAAAAGGAAGATTGTAACTGACCTGACAGTGTGAAGACTATTGTGGTCTAAGGCAAGCCACTCGAGATTCCTGAGTGATTGAAAGATAGCAGAATTGAGCATCGTTGCACTTTTGAGTCCCATGCTGATTTCTAAGGTGGTGAGGAGGAGAGGCGGGAAAGGTTCCAGCTCACCGGACAATTGACAGAAAGAGAGACTCAACTCACGGAGATTGGGGAACACCTCAGTTCGGAGGACGTTGGGAACGGAAGAGCTGGGTTCTGGACTGATCACCTTGGCCGGAGTCTGAACTGGCGGCAATCCTCCCGCTCCTCCTTGAACAATGTCCAATTCCAGGGAATTGTCCATCGGACTAATTTCATTATCCATATTAGATTTGCCGTTTGGAAGGAATGGGTGAGTGGCATTGTGCGTGTTGTGTGGGAAATCCCCGTGCAGGTTGCTGTTGTACGAGAGCGTTTTGATGGGATTGTTCCTCAGGATGAGCGTACTCAGATTTCGTAGCTTCTTTGCCCGTGCAGCGAGATGCGCCAAGTCGTCCAAATGAGCAATTTGATTGTATCCCAAATTGAGGTGAAATAAATGGGAACATCGTGTTAGCATTCGTTTGGGAATACGGCTAAGTTGATTACCGTTCAAACCCAAATACGTTAATTTGCACTCCGTCCCTGCAACCATCCATCAATTCGCACTTGAGTTCAACATGCACAAAACTACCGCAGAGCATCCAACATGTTTTGTTTGCTCGCTCCAGAATTAATTGCGGCCGCTCCCTTTACTTTCATCTTTTCCTATAGGTATCCTCGAAAATTCTCCACACTCCGAATCTCCTATCTATCTCTGTAGGAGTCGCCTTTTACGTGGTGTGTGCTGGAGCAGAGTATTTCTCTCCACTGTCTCTATGTGGTCTACTTAGCGCTCCCTCCTTCCTCTTCCTCTTCTAATCCGCACCAACTACACACCAAAAACACACACACTCTCTCTCCTTGCGCGTCTAAGAGGAGACTTGGCAAACTTGGTCTATCTCTCTATCGAAACTTATACATCTTTCTCCAACGACCATTTGGTTACTACTTAGAGCAGAGGATAGTGTCTCTCTCTCACACACATAAGAATTTTTACTAGATAGTTAGAGCTACGCCTCCATCTCCGCGTGTAGATATCATCTGTGAGTATATTATCTATACGCATATTACTAGTAGACTAGTAGGTAGTAGTATCTCTTCAATTACTTAGTACTATTTACTCTGGTGAGAAGTATATAGGTTGGTTGAGATGCTCGAAAACTACACGTGCACTCTGCAAGACATCTTCCTAGCAGATGCAAAATGAGGGGAAATGTGTGTGATGTAGTAGAGTTGGCTATAGTAGATTTAGGAGCGATAAAATGTTTGCCTTATTTTATCTAAACAGGAAGTGTGCACTAAGATCATTAAAATCTATTGCGGATATAGTAGTGTTGCAAGTTAACTAGCTATAGATATCCTCTTGAAAGGGCAACTTGACTTCTTTTGTTTGGAATGAAAGCAATAAAGGAAGGAGATGGGGTAGGAGGTATAAAAGAGTCATGTTACCTTCCGGAGCACCGAGTCCATCGTCTTGCAGAAGATTCGAGCCAACGTAAAGGTGCATTAAAGACGTTAAATTGTGGATTGCATTCCAAGGGATAGATTTCAGTCGGTTATTCTCCAGATTGAGATATTTGAGCGAAGTTTGGAGTGTGGCAAAAGCATCCGTATCAATCATGTGAATACGATTATATCCCAGAGATAAGCGAAAGATATTCATCGAATGAAACGCAGCAGCTGGCAGCGTCAGTATGTAATTTTTGCTCACACTCATGTCCAATACTGTCAGCTGAGCTCCGAAAACCCTTGATGGCCAAACCTGCCACATACATACATGCATATACACATAAGATTATACAGAAACACTCACTAAGACCTTCACTATCTCTCTCTCTTTCTCTCTCTATCGGACACAGTCAAAGTCAACTTCAGTTCTCGCTCCAATTTTCTCTCTTTCTCTATATACTTTCATTCCGACTCAAGTGTCGAATCCTTTTCCTCTGTAATAATATCAACTAAAATACTTACAGCACTAGGCTCTTCTCTTATTGCCATCCCATTGAATCCGCATCACAATAATAATAATATAAAGTTTATAGACATAGTAATAATAATATAAGAAAACCTAGTTCCCTACATTCACTATAACAGATATCATTATGATACAGTAGTATATGTCGTAGGATCGTAATAGAAAATGATGGAGAAAAGAAATGCCATGTGGCACATACTGTTACGTACTTGTATAAAATTTTCGGACAAATCCAACTGGTTCATTTGCAAGGGAGCAAGGGCCTGAGGCCAATCTGTAGGAATCCGTTCGATGGAGCAGCCTCCGAGGAACAACCAGGAAAGTGATCTCAAATGAAAGACACTGGTTGGGAAGTGAGACAAGCGATTCTTCATCAGGTTCAATGTCTGTTTCATCAATCAATCATCGTTTTATTTATATCTGATGAGCTATCACATCCTTTCATGCTTGTGACTCGACTAATAAGTAATAGCAAGCAGGGTGTCATCAACAATGAAAGTTACAAGTTTCATGTCTTTTAAACGAGCCACATTCTTCAGCATCCAAAGTAACAACTAACTACAGCCATCATCCAAGATAGTACAACAAGTAAACTAGTTCCAAAAGTGCGGGATACACTTGTATGCATATCAGACAGATGCTATAACCATTTATTTAAGATGGTCTATATATAAAACACTTACATTCTTGCCTAGTACATTATGAATAGTTGGTAGGATGAGAGTGGGATAGTGTCTACACGTTATTAAGATGTAATGCTTCTTGTTTTTATCATGCAATATGTGTAATATGTGGCTGGGTTGCATTCTCTGAAAGGACATTACTCTTCCAGCAGTCGTGATAACACCACACCATAAACTTAAGTATCTTGAGTTTCAGCTTTGGCTCAGTTTAAGTTAACTCAGTTGCTGATGGGAAGTGAGGCTAGCGAGTTGTACATAGTGCCTACTTAAGTTACTACTTACAATTTAGACAGCATTCCATTCAAGAGATTAACACAAGCTAGCCGATTCTACAGTAGTCAAGTAGTTGTTGTGTATTCCGCTATATTGTCATAATGCTTCCTCCAACTTCTTCTCAACAACATCCAGTCAAGTTGAGCCAAGTAAAAGGGAAAGGAAGGAAGCAATGAAGTATGTACGCAGACAGACATAGGTCTTCTATTTTATTATTACCTTCTACTTACTTACTAATACTTGCTACCTACACATAGAATGTTAGATATGCAACTGTATACTGACTGCATGCTTACTTATGTACTTAGAGTCGTTAGCTACTTTCCCACAACTCAGCATCAACGGTCAGGTCAGAGGATAATAAAATGAAAATCTAGACGAAAGTTTGAGATACTTCTTTCCTTTTAGAAAGAAAGGAGTTGCGTCAACTTGAGTTACTACATCCACACAGTATAATAATAGGATAGTATATCTGTAGTAGCTACTACATACTGGAAAGTCATACCTTTGTATGTATACATACCAAAAATAACGGAATCTTGGACATGCTTTCATTATTACAATGTGAAAGGGATATGTGTATGTGTGTGTGTTGGATAGTTGAGTATATGAAAGAAAGTGGTTACGATTATTTTAATTATAAACTTTTTGAATCGTCTACTTTGCTTTAAGAGATTTAGGATGTGTGCAGAAGGATTTTATGGATAAAATGTTCTCAAAGGAGTTCTATAGTCAACTCAAGTTTGGGGAACATGGTCATGACTCGAGTATGTAGTAGCCACGCAGCATCAGTGCTCTACTTCTTCTACTTACTTTCCCCAAAGTACAACTACTCTATTTACAAAGTATCTATAGAACGTATTATATCTAGGATGCTATCAAATGTGAACTGAATACACACACTTTCTCTCTCTCTCTTTGTATACACTATTTGACTCAGTTAGTATTAAGTAAGCACTACTTCTACTCGGGCTTTAGCCACCAACCAAAAGACTGGCAAAGGAAAAGAAAGTCTTGTTTGTAGTACTAGACAGTATTACTTAATCGGGTTAGAAGAATAACAAGATTGCAGATGTCAAGGCTCGTGCACAGTCATCCCACACACACTCTAACTATTCTCTACATGCACCATAACGGGGATATATATTGTTACGATACAACTTACACACTTATATACTTAGCCAACACATAGATACATTCGCACTCCATCCTCTCCATGTATATTTTAAGTGAGGATGAGACTAGCTAAACAATTATAAGGAGCTATATTATTATAGTTCCCTGTAGCCGTAAAGGTAGTAGGTGATTGGATGTGGAAAGAGTTTTTATAAAGTGACAGGAGGTAATTGTATTGTGTAGCAGTGCTAAGGAATGAGAGGAAATTTCCAGATTAGAGAAATTTTTCTTGGAACGAACCCCGCTCCTAAATTAACGTCCTGATGAAAAACATGATTGGAAAGAGGGGAAGTTGGGCTGGACAGGAAATTACTGCTCTGCACTTCTAAACTTAGAAGATGTGTGGCACACAGAGATTTCGAAGAAGAAGCACTTATAGTTAGCCATGCACAGATAATTCATAGTTAACTTCTTTGTACATATTGGCACAGAACATGCCAGAAACTAAGCTCGCTAACTGGCAATTCACTATAAGATGTGCATACCAAAATAGCAATAGCTCTTATATTTTATGCGTTACAAGCTACAACGATATATTTTCACACGTTTTGAATGTAGTAAAGTAATATCATATAGTAAAAGAGTGGCAAAAAAAGCGAAAGACAAGACAAGTGGCAGACAAGTGTCGAAGAGTATTGGAAAAGAGAAGATAAGACAAAGTTAACCTGTAAATTAGGGGGGAGATTGTCTTGACTGAGATTCCGAATGAAATTAGAGCTGAGATCGAGCCAAGAGAGACGGGGGAAGGAAGGAAATAATTTGTAGGGAAAAGAGTCGATGGAGTTGGCTGCAAGGAGCAACTTCCTCACCGAGGCTGACACAGAGAACCAGTCCCCAGAAACCGAGTTGAGAAGGTTACTGCATCCACAATAAATCATCTTCAGCATCAACGACTTCCTCACAACATCTCATCCTATCATTACCTATTAGACACGCCACGACCCTAGCACTTTGCTTTTCTATTTACTCTTCCCTCCGCCGTCCATCCGTTCGTCAACTATTACCCCTCAAAACATCTAACTCTTCTTTATTGTATCACCACAAAATCACAACCAATTACCTGCGCTTTTCTATGCTTATTCTGCCCTAGCAATATAATATTATGCCATAATACAATACAAATAACGGATGTCAAATGTAAAAATGCATATACTAAAAAAGATATATTAGTTCATTGCAGTCCCTGACTCTTTTACTCAATCATTAAAAAAGCTCAGGATTTTTTCCGTTGAAAACGAGTGGAAAGGAGTATAACAAGTTTCTTTAATCTAGGAAGTCGGCGGGTATCTATTGTATTGTGTGGTGAAAGTGCAATTATCCTTTATGCACAATGCGAATGTTGTAGAATGGAGCTGGATAGAAGAGTGAGTAATTTAGTATGTGATGAATGAGTGAAGCATGGAAGCCTGGCTCGACCCTCTTTGGAATCTGTCAGCCCACAGCTGATTACTGAGGCAAAAAGTTGTGCCAATCTTGCCGAGCTGTCTTGCTTTGCCCAACCAACTGCTGATAATATCAACATCCGCCGTCTCCCTCAAATCACGGCTATTGTCTCATGCTCATCTTTGATGTTGACTCTGTAGTATAGGAGAGCGGAAGAGAGGAACAGATGACTCTTTCTCTTCTCCTTCTTCACTAGAACAAAAGGCTCACTATTTTAAGTCTTCGGTGCAACTTCCACTGCAAACAACATTCTATTGTCCTGACATTAGTCAAAACGCACCGAACCAAGGCCCATCCTCTGTCCTCTTGCTTCTCATCTCCCTTTTTAGCATTATAGCTCGCCCTGTGTATACGCAACGTGTAGCTACTGTTCAACTACTCATGCTACAATGATTTATGAAACAAATGCTACTCCTGCCACGTACGCACCTATTAAACTATCATAAATATCATCAACAGAATTATTCGCTCGACAGTTGCATGGTGGAAATGCATATAAACAACTCTCTCCCCTCTTCAACAAACTTTGTTCATCTTCTTTGGTTTTGAAGAGTTTGAACTGTCTAAGTAGACTAACTACGTATTTACTTACTTACTTACTGCGTAGTACTTAGTTATTACCATTCGATTCCTCGTTGATAGTTTCTGAAGTGCAATGTTAGTATTACTACAGTTCTACTACTTCGATAACTACTTGAGTTGGCCACAATAATGCTACTTATATTTATTAGAGCTTTTACTTAAGAACATTAGGCTAAGTTGGGAGCATCTTTAATTTGGTTCACTTCACTTCTGGAGTTGAGTAGCATTGAGTAGGAGTCGGGAACGTTACTTATTGTTAAACCTGTTTCTATGTACCCAGGAAGTTAGTAAAGTAAAATAAGACTTATACATTCCCTCCCTCCCTCAGTTCAGTTGATTTCGGTTAACTTTTCCGGGAATGTATTGTGTTATGTGAATTAGGATGGAAAAGGGATATATTTAGTGTCTTGTTCCCTGTTCTAGTAGCTAGTAGCTAGCTCTCCTTCTTCTTAGTAGTCTGTATAGAGCCTTGTATTATGATGAGGTCTAAGGAGGGGAGGGAGAACTGAAATAGAATGGTGTAAGCTTCAGTTGACGATGAACCCACCGGGAACATAATGAATAATTCATTTGCATTCATTACGATTTCATAAGTTTTCGGTCGAGGCTTCTCTGAAACCGCAGAAAATTGTATATCTGGAGGGGCACACCTTTCACCCCTCCCAAACAATTCGACAGGTCCACTTCACTCCCAATCAACTGAATAGCAGATTAAAGATTGACCACAAATACATAGATAGACAACTCTCCCTGTGCCCTCCTCCATCCTCTATTACGTGAGCCTGTTCTATTTCTAATGTGAGTAGGGCCGCCACCGGAGTGAAATTGGACTGGACTAGATTCCACTTGTGTATGTGCATAGCATTGTTGTTAGACAAACGGAAAGGAAGACAAGACAAGACATGGTAACAACCTTTATCTATATAATCCATCGGAATTTTCAGGAAATCAATACGCTGACTGACTAAGAGAAGTGTACTTTGTATTGTCGTGTTGTTCAATTCAACTTACTTCCTTTTCTTCTTTTCTCTATATCCTTTTCCTAATCGTCATAATAAGTAGTGCTTGTATATATACGCACCGTGCCCTACTCACTCCTCTAATCAACTATTCATTTCCCTATTCTCTATTCCTTTCTGGAAAAATACATTATTAATTCTTGCTGAGCACAGGTAGTGAAAAGACGGAGATTTTTAATGCGATTGAATTTATTCCAGTGAAGCTTCCCTTAGTATTCAGTGTAGCCAGGCACTGATTCTTATGGTGATAGGAGGGAGCTAGGAGATTGGAATGGGCACAGAGCAGACAGAACACGTTCTCAGTGTAAGTAGGCTTAGTAAATTCTATTAAATTAGAGCTAATGGGGAACTGAGGTTTCCTAACGTTTACGTGACCTTCTCTTTCCCCAAAACTTATCTTCTCTATAATATTGATGATGGATTTGTTTATGGGAATCAATCGGCAGAGGTTAAATTCCATTTTCATCTCAGAAATCAAAAGTTGAGCCGAGAAATAATGCGGAGAATCCGGAAAATGCCAATAAAAATAGTCATAAAGGAAGACAGGAAGGATGATTAATCGGGACGAACCAGTGAGGTAACACCTTGAGGCAAAGTGATTGATTGGGATCGTGTGCCGAGAATTGGCCTTAGGTCACAGCTGGTGGCTCATTTTTATCCATATGTGCTCTGCATCTTCCTCCAGCACAAGAAAACATTAATCGCACTCCCAAATAACTTTCCGCACTCCTACTCCTAACTCACCCACCACACAACACCACAGAACCCAACTTCCCGCTCCTTTTTCTCTTCTCACCATTTATAATTTAAATCGAGAGGGATTAACCAACTTCTACAGATCACTAATTTCAAATATGCATACAGTAGTTTCCCCAGCTCTGCTACCAGTCAGAGTCACTACTCTACTAATGCCAACTGCTAATACCTATTTATAAAATAGTTTATATTCTAGAGCAACTTAGAGCAAGACTAATATTATATAGTGCAGTTGATTCTCTTCTTACTTAACTAAGTAAACTCTAGCAGAGTATCATTCTAACTTCCAACGTTAAATCTTAAAATCTATCTACCTACCTACCTACAGTTTCCGGGGTTTTCACCTCCCTTTCTTCCGTCTGCCAGTTAGAATGCCTGGATAATATATTCCTCTCTCTCTCTCTCTTTTCTCCGCCACGCTTTATTTTACTTTGCTCACTACTGGCATTAAACAAGTTGATAGAAGAAAAGGAGATTTATAAAGCTATAATAATGTAGCGTAATAATATAATCTGAGCTTCTCGAAGACGCTAGACTCTAGCTAGACGCAAGACTTGATTTGGTTAAACCTTAGAGCTTCCGTTCTTTGCCTTCCTGTCTGCCTCCGAGCATTTAAGCTTTATAGCTCCCTCCAAAGTCGTGGTGTGCAGATTAAAGCGAGCCAAAGAAGAAAATTAGACTATTTCACCTACTTGCTGAGATTGAGCCACTCAAGTAATTTGAGTGTTTTGAAGGCAGTGAATGGAATTTCATCGAGGAAATTGGCCGACAAATCCAACATTGTAAGAGAGTTGCTCATCGAGCTGTAACAAAGGTAAAGAAAACATCTTGGCGCAAAACATGAATTTTCAGTTAGTAAACTACAACTACACGCTAAGCATAAGACGTACGAATTTTAAACACTTTGAATTATACATTTTTGTACACTTTTCTTCGCTATACGGAATATCTTACGGTACTTTACTTACCATACTACTAAATACTTATCATTGTTTCACTAAATGACGAGTTTTCCGTTTTACCCATAATTTTCTTAAACATGTAGAAAAGAAATGTAAATGATTTCGGTCATCGGGGATTTTAATAGGGCTTTAGTAAACTTCATTACTAATCTAATGGGAAATACAATTTTCAAAGTATTTAACACAGTGCCCAAGGCATTTTCCAACAAACTAATGTCGCGTTCATAATAAGCATACAAACAAAATACTCTTACATAAATACTCTAGTAAATTATCAATTTCGATTTCCTGCGTCGAAAGAATCTTTTTGAATGGCGCGTGTCACTATTTTATGATATGAATTTAGTGTCGAGATTAACTACGTAGTGTCCTAAAAACAATTCAGGGCACGGGTCACAAAGTACTTTTAGTTTTCCAAAAACATCATCAATGTATATAATGATGAGAAAAGCGACAGAGGATTTCAAAGAGAAAGGAACACATTCGTCGAGTGTATTAATTGGAAGAGCTAAATATGTACAAAGTTAGGTAAGCGGAAGAACATAAAACAGATAGAGATATAGACTTTCTATAGTGTTAATCCTCATTTACTATGATTGTTATATTGCGTTTGTATTTTAAAGTGAAGAGGCATACATGTAAAACTGGAACTACTAACTGGCTAAAATTTGTTCTAATTAGTGTACTGAATCTATTATGTATAAAATGGCAAACAGATGTTGTATGTAATAGTAAGTAGAATGCTAACTTTATAAAATTATGCATTTCACATTTAGTAGTGTTCCAGTGTTGGGTGTAAGTGTATATTTTATGTATATGTATGATGGTATGGCAGAGATATTTTTGTGCTTCTACATACGTGCATATTTTCACTTTAGATATGCAAACAGTTTCTTTTTGATTCTTTGATATTACATAGCTTTAGATGTGGAGTGCAACTTTGTGCTAAATTCTACGTATAAAACGTGTGGATATTACCTGGTCAGTCGGACAGGGAAAGGGATAGTTTCTAGGACGCTCTAATAGAGAGAGAGGAGAAAGTAGTGAAAGCATGGATATGTAGAGATAGAGAGAGTGAGTGGATTGAGTGAGTTGAGGAGAAAGACGAGGAAATTCCTATTGCATTATCCACTTTATGAGTACATAATTCTATTCGAGAGCATATTCTATATTGCGCTCATCGGATAGCATCCACATGCAGAGTACTGAGGAGAGGAGAATGATACCATAAGGTACGCGGAGGCAACACTTCTCTCGAATTATACATAAAGGGAATATTCCCTATGGTTCGTTATGTTGCCCTCGAGAGCTTCCCCAAAAACGCTGTTAATAAATTTCCAACTTTTGCTCTCCTCACTCACTTCATGAAGCCAGGGAGAGGAGGCTGACTGCTTGCTATATCCATACACACACAAGCTGCGGGGTGAGCATTCACAAAATGTACACATACACACAACTCACTGATAGTAACTATAAGTATGTGAAAGAGAGAAAACTATGCACATTCGTAGATACATAGATAAATATGCAAGAGGATGTATTACTACGCAAAATCCTATTGTAGTACATTCGTAGATAGTGTGTGAGTGTGAAGCTATGACTATCCTATTATTATGTAACAGTTCTCTGCGTAGATATACAAGTTCTTTCTCTATCCCCTTCCATATCTAAAGTAGACACTACTAGTAAAATATTAGAATCTAATGTAATATATTTGCAGGCACTTGCTTTCTACCTCTGTGCTCTGGGTAGCTACTAAAGTCAAGATATAGAGAGATCTCCTCGCTCATTCTACTCATTTCATATAGAGTAATTTGTTTGTAGGCAAAAGATAGTTCACTCACCTATCCAGAATGTATTGAGCAACTGTTTGTAGATGTATGTAGTGTAGTCCGTCTACGGATCCTTTCATTTTGCACATGCTAAACTACCCGCTCCCATTTCAACTACTATATCTCTCTCTGTACTATGTATGTACTAACTTTAACATCTCTTGTAGGTATAACTCTTTTTATCTGTTCCACCATCTGTGGAAAGAGAGGCCGCCAATGTTTCGCTAAACATTTTCCCATCTTTTACCTTCCATTCCTTGCTTTGTTGTGCACAGAGTAAAGAAAATCGACACTTTATTTTCTCCGTATGTAACTGACTCTCTCTCTCTCTCTATAGTCACGTACATACATATGGTATGTATATTACCCGAGTATTATGTTCTCTCTCTGTTATCTCAGCTTCTTTCTGTATTCCTTTCACAGCAGAGACTGGGTTTGCAAAAGTGTTGTGTTGTGTGAGTGGTAGAAAGTGCTATTGCTCTGCCACATAACTAATGTATAGTAACGTAGGAGTGAGGTCCTCGGATTTTCCTTTGCCATGAACTAGAAAGCCTGATTCTCATTCTGTCTATTTTTTTGTTTTCCCTCATTCTGACAATAAGTGGTGGAGTGTAGTTTGTTTGTCTGCCTGCGTTAGTTTACTAGAAAACTAAATAAAGTAAACTGAAATATTTGCTACGTTTCTTCCATTTTCTCAGCTCATTTTTCTCATTGCTCTTGTGAGGTTGTGCCCGAGATAGAGAGAGCATCTACCGCATCACATCACTTCCGATTCTTTTACACAACAAAAAAAACAACAACCGGGACTTTATCCAATCCAATCACAATTTGGTCATCATCCAGTAGCTCCCCTCTTTCTTTGATTGCTTTATTTTCCTCGGGATCTTTTCTAATAATATCTCAAATAGACATAGGTAGATACTTTTCTAGATTACTCAACTCTATATCTACTTTCACTCAGTTTCTCTATTAGTCCACATAAAACATGTGTACATTTCTCTTTTATCCTCTGTGAGCTTTTCTCGCAATATGTGATCCGACCCACACACAAAAGAACATACGTAGTAGGTACTTGTACAGATATATTATTACACTCCTTCCATTTTGTACCCACCACACAATGGCTTATTATTTAGGAACACAGTTTAAGTGGCACATACCTAGATATTATATTGAAAATGGACAGAAGAACAGACAAATAAATCGTGAGAGCTCTTCTCTTTCCCTTTCATCTCTGATTGGGAAGAGTCATGTGACGTGAGCTGATGAGGTTTAATGTGGAAAATTAAAAGTTCAAATACCTGAAAGCATATTCTGAAATAAAATAAAGCTGATCCCGGGAAAGGCGAATGCCCTGTATCTCCAAACCAGCAAAGGCTGAGCCGTCCAGCATGCTTAATTTCGATCCCGTCACACTTACATGTGAAATCACTCCGTGGGCGTTGTATTCTGAAATAATTCATCATGTCCACATCATTTTTCAACCAAAAAAGTCATTTCTCTCCCACTCTGTTGATAATAAATTGCACCTAAACGAATTTTGCACAATAATAAACAGAAAATATTGAACTTTTCTATTACACAAATACAACAATGTAGTAAAAAAAATATGAAAAGGGATATATCATTTGGCTACTTGACTTGACCTCATCTTTTCTTTGTGAATCCAAAAACCAACATAAATACTGCCATAAACTTCCTACGCATACACATACACATAGAGAAACTTATATCTGAGTGATGCGATGTGATGATCTAAATGGTATGCAGTCTTTTCAATGAGTTACTACAATAGTTGTTCCATATGTATGGTATGTGCCGAGTTATATGCAATATGCTATGCAGCCAGCCAGCCAGATGGATAAAGAAGAAAGAAACTCAGCTCGCTCTCTCTCCGTCCTCACAAAAAAGTTTCAGTTGTAAGAAATGTATACATTTTGATGTAGTACACGTTTCTCCGGATCAGTTCTGCTATGTAGACTAGACAGGATAAATCGGTAGGGCAGAGTGAATCCTTTATCCAATTTAGATGGTCTATTCGATGGCAATAAATGTGAGTGTTAAAGGGCCGATGAAATCCCACGAGTGTAATAATTCGGATAGGAAAAAGTGCTGCATGACACGCCATGTATTGTGTGCGATTCTCTCTGCCATTCTGTGTTTCCGCTTGGCTTGTGCAACTCCCACTCGCTCCATTCCCTCCCGCTCATCACCAGATTATTCATTCCCATGTAGAGAGAGCGAGAGCGGAGCTGGAGTCGACCCGACTTTCCCCATATCTTTACCAGATAGCTTACAATCTTCTTTATCCTAATCTAGTAACAGATTCTCTACAACAAAACGGAAAGAGACGAAAACACTTAAAAACCCCAAGAAGAATTCAATGGGGAATGTAACTAAAGGAATAAACTTTCTCATTCCTTCCCTCCTTCTCGATTACATCTGATCAGATCAAGTCAACTCTCTCTTTCCTACACAATACTTTCCTAAATAAGAGAAGATCTACGAGAATTCTTACAACCTACTCTACCTGTCTGCATTAACACTTCCTATGTGCTTTAGAAAACCAAGTCAGATCCCACTAGTAGTTTAAAGCTATAAATACCATTACTAATAAAGATTAGTTCATCTAAGATCTAAATCCATTTCTAACAAATTCTTTACTATTTACACCTTATCAATAATGCATCAGTATAGCAGCACTGTACTAATGAATGTTATAAAACAACTTTGATTTTTTAAAAATATATGCCACATAAGATACATAGATACAAATTCGACTCAATTGTAATAATCTGTAAATTCTGTTAAAATAATAAAATGTGGATTGAAAAAAATGTAAATTGAAGTTAAGTCATTTAAATAATTGCATTATTAAATAATAGGGCGTAATTCATTGTCATCACCATCTATGAAGATAAAAAAGAAGAGAGAGCCTCTCAGCTTACTGTCAAAAATATGCTAATTACAAGACTCACTATTCCATTGATTGTAAAATGAACTACAAACACAATAAGTGTATCTTTTGCAATATACATTACAGAAACCATAAAGCAATGGTACAAATTGTGTTATGACTCTTAGAAGATGGAGATTAGTAAAGAAGATGTAGATAGAAAAGTAATAGATGTAAAGATGAGGTGGTTACCTGTGGGTATGAGTGCCATGGGGACATCCGCACAATCGATATCAAAGACAGGCCCGGGTTCTGGCGGCGAGTAGGAGGAGGACATGGAGGAGTTGAGGACGAGCTGGGCAAGGGAGGTGAGGTCAGCCTCGGTAATGAAATAAGTGGTCGTCGGATCATTCCTCATGTCTCTTTGGAGGGAAGAGACGGACTTGAGAAAGCTGGTTTGGTTGAAGGCAGCCAGCTGCCAGAGTCGTCTCAAGGAGTCATAAATTTCTGTCCGCTGGTCGTATTTGCAGTAGCACATTGGGTTGAAGTGACACTGAATGAAGTTGTCTGACTGTTGTGGGCCTGAATAATGGAGTACCAACGTGGTCTCATTGTTTGCAAACTTTCCGACCGCAACAAATGTCATGAGGGCCGTCATGAGAATCCATGATGAGATTCTGCAGTGCCACCGAGTTCCACACATCTGTGCACAGATCATTAGCTAGAATCTCTAATTTATCGCGATATAAAATTCTCATCAGGCACACTCGAATTTTTCTCTCTGTCCCTCTCCTTCTCCATTTTAATCTCTTACTCCTCTCTCTCTCTCTCTCTCTCTCGCTACATACAAAGCTCACACACACAAACATTAGCAAGAAAACATTTCTTCTCCCTATATAGCGTGCGTTAGAACATTTACGCATACGTGCTGTGTGCTAGGAATAGTATTTCACCCGCTCACTCGTCCTAATCTATATTTTCAGCTATTCCCTCCTCGGCGACTGTATTTTCAACCCTAAGAATCTTAACAGGCAACTTTGTTATATTGTCGTACCTATAATCATAGGTATTAGCTATCTAAATGGCCAGCTCGACTTTACCATTCCATTATGCATGAGTTTTGTTCAGGTTCTTTACGTTATATATTATTGCTCATGTCTCTCCTTCACGTAACACTACATGTTTGGGAATTTCCTTTAAACCAAGTCTTTTCCTTACTGCACATTTCACTAATCTTCATTATACGACCTTAAATTTACTTCACGAATATACAACTGAATACAAAACTAGAGCTAATCTTTCTTTTGTTATGTTCTATAAAAATTGTTTTGGCTCACTTTGCTTTCTGTAATTCATACAGTGAAAATAATTACTAGAATAGTAGCTATATTCCTTTTATTACAGATTTATGCTACCACTTCTTGGTTCCCATTGAGTAATAATACTACTATGTCTGTGTATATGCATTTCAATTTTGTATACTGTTGTAATGTGATATTCATTGAATGTGTATGTATGAAAGTCGCAGTGGGTTAAATTCACTCTATGAATCAGTGGTGAGAATGAGTTTTTTCCATTTTGTGTAAAATTAGCCAAGAATAAGTGAACCGAAACCTGCATAGTACATTAGACATGTAATGTGGAGAAATGTGACAGAAGAGTGGAGCACGCTACTTACGCATACTTGTCTCGGCGTGTGTGTGTGTCGTCTATGAATGCACGTTTAGGCCGTGCCTATGCATTAGTCTCACAATCAACACATGACACAATGCTAGAACATAAGTGTAAACACTAGAATTTGGAATTCTGGCTTTCTGCGCGTTATACATCTTTCATTGTAGCATGTATGTCACGTCACCACTTCTGGCAACACACCAAATGAAATAGATTGTAATGACCCTCTTCAGTGCACCGATTACCCAAATTATCTCCCTCTTCTGCTTACCAATTACCAGTCTATTCCTATATTTCATACAAACAAGCGTGAAATCATAGTTAAACGCATATTCTCCGCTTTCAAAGAGAAAACGACACGCGGTTACATACGCTGTCACTTTTATCTAGCCTCCCTCCGCTCTCCAACAACATACGACCAGATACTAAGCTAATGGATTCCTTCAGTTTGTCCGTGTGTCCGTGAGCACGACAACTACTGAAATCGCTGACATTGAAGACTTTAACTATAGATTACGGACTAAACGCTGTATGACAGGAAGCCTGTTGTTGCCCACTAAATAAACAGAATCCAACCAGAAATATGTGCTGTTCTACCTTCTGTGTCTAATTCGTCAGTAGACAGTCAAATCCAAAATTCTATTCCGAGTTCCTCTCTCTTTCATTACGTGTCACACTTCTTAATGCTACGTTTCGATATTATTATTTCTCAATTTTGCTTTCCTCTTAAGTAAATGCTTGTTAGCACCTACGAAACGGAGACAGTACCTACGAAACGGAGACAGTAATGTTCGAGATCATTTATAACACAGAATAATCCCATTAAGGATTCCTCAAGGCCCGGCTTTATTCCACAAAACTGTGCTTAATATTGAACCGAAACAATGGTAATGCTTTCTTCTAATTCAAATGATTTTTCGTTGAAAGTCAGGAAATAAAATTCCCAAGCTGCAGAAAAATTGACATAAGTCATGAAAATCAACAAATCTGGACTTTACCTACTCACTCTCAAGATACGTTTAATATTAAAAATTAAAAATTTGCTTGAGGGCATATAGTTCCCGAAATAAGGATAAATAGAAATAATTACTTTATATAAACGCAGTAAACTATGGATCTTTACGTAAATCTTGGCTTCATTCAGGTATGTATTTGCTAGACAAGACAAATATCGTCAGACAAAGTTTTTGTTTAGACTTTAATCTGTGATAGATAGAAGTTAATTCTAGGATCTTGTGAGAGTGAAAAAAGAGGATAAGTGCAGAATGTCTATTATAAATAATGGCAGAGCTTAGATATAATATGATGGCATAGAGTTAGTTTACTATGGAACTACATATCGAGTTGAAGTTTAGTTTGCTTGGCTCAGTAATCTCGTACATAGCGATCTAAGTACAGATTCCTTTCATTAGTTCTATTAGCGTTTTGTAGGAAGACGAGAATCGATCGTCTAATTGAAAAGAAAAACTGAAGGTTCTCGATACAGTGAGATATCAGTGAGACGGAAGGATAATTTGTCACAGAGCAGACTTAAAAATAGTGGATATCGTTACCAAGTTTAACGAAGTCGAAAAGAACACCTCTGCAGAATACTGATGACCAAAACTGTAAATACATTTATTTCAAGTCATAGCTTAAAAGTTAGGAGAAACCTATCAAAAGCTATGTAGCAGCTACATTTTAAGTGTATCATTATAGTTCGACATGCAAACTTCATATTATTACATGGTTATATAACTATTATATTATATAGCTACTTTATATATTCTATCATTAAGTTTACTCTCTTCTTAAGAAAGTTAAATAGGAATAACTATAACGTTATATATACGTCATAAGACTCTGATATAATGCTAGGTAGTCTCTATATATCCATTGTTAGATAAAACTGGCTATCGTTACTGTGTAGCGTGTTTCTATGTGACAAAGATCAGTTTGTGTTGCGTATCGTACATATTTGAGAGATAGAAAGGAGAGGTAGTAGAAGAATTGAAAGTAAAATCCAAGACATTGCATTATTAGGGTATAGTAGTAGTTGGTTGTGGATCTGATGTAGTAGTTGCTGTTGGTTGTATTGCAGTGCACGAGTGACATAAGGGCGTAACAACGTCAACCGAGCCAAAGAACCTCATCCGAGTGCCGAATCCGTTTTAAACTCGACCGGAATCCAGCTCTCTTTCTCATCCTAACTAGTTCTCTCTCTAACTCTCCTCTCTCTGTGCGAACAAAACAAAGGCGAGTGTACATATAAAATATAAAGGCGAATGTCGGAGTAAGAAGGAAGAGAGAGTCAAGTCAATTCGAAACAAAAGCAAGAGTAACAGGAACATTTAGAATTCAGCAGCATTTCATGTTCCTTTCTTATTCTTCTGTGAAACATGAAGTCAGGAGCTAAGGCATATACTAACAATGAGACAAGGCAGAGAGAGAGAGAGGAAAACTGAAATGCCTACTATACCTCTACTAATATTGCGTGTCTACCTCCTCGAACTCCTTCTTTTCTAACCCACCTCATACATACATTGCATTACATATGTATTACATCTCAGATCTCATCTTAGTCAGTTCAGCTCACTCCAAAGGTTATAGTTGTGAGGAGTGAAGTCTTTTTCACGGCTCTACTATATGCAACTCTCTGTTTCTGCAAGGAAACTTTAACTTATTTCCGATTTTTGCCCGTTTCCAATGATTCTAGTAGGAAAAGTCAACATAAAGAATGCACTACGGATTTGTATAACGATAATATTATAGGTAGGTAGCCTAGCGTGTATATGTGTAAATAAGTAGATTGGGGGCTACCTAATGTGTACATAGTTTAGAAGGGTATCTAGATATTCCTTGGTGCTGATCTCGTATTTATGGAGGAAAGTAGGGATTTGTATTGAAAGTAGCGCAGGTGTATGTGACATTGTTATAGGGCGCATTTCCTCTCAATTTCAAGGAAATTCGAAGCCAAAGGGTGATCTAGTCAATGCAAATGAGTCTATTCCACATCCTCCCCTCCACTCTTTCACTGATTGAAATTTACATAGATGTTGGTCGGGATTCTTCTATTGAATATTGCCGGGTCCTCCTTGTCCTCGCCTCTTTTCCTGTCCTTTTTTCTGAATCTCTTTAACGACCATTTCTCCCTCCTCCTCTTCTTTTTGTTGTAAAGCAATCGCTTAGTTAGTCACGGCGAGTATGCGGAGGAAAATAGGATGTAAATGATCGGATATCAAGTACACAATCTTCCCTAATGCAATCTACATCCGTTGTAAGTAGTAAATAGAGAGATATTTGTAGTACAAGTTGCACTTGCTCCTAAATTCCCTCCAAGTATTAGTAGTACAAGATCTTTGAACAACTCTCATTCTATAACTATTCGACGACAACATACTTTGATCCTGTTCTTTTCTTTCACACGCTCGGATTTCATTTGCACTGCCTTCCCTCGCCTCGTCTTTCAACAGTCTTGACTTGTCATTGCATTACAGATTGCTACTAGTCACCAGTCACCACTATTCCACCAAATGTTCACTTGTTTCATAAGCAGTGACGGAAAGGAACGTATGTAGCTACTTGTGTAACACCTACCATCGACTAGAAGAGAAATGCGACTTGGATTTTGTCAGTGGCGAGGCGATATTTCGTTCGAACCTTGCGATATGTCTCTCAGTCTCTCCTAGTTGATTCAATTCTAAAATTAAACTCGAATCCCCAAGTTTATTCTTGGAGTTCCATTACATTTTACGTTACAAGGCATACATCCACGGACCTTCCCTCTACTTCTTCTTCTTCGTCGCTCTTATAATATTATACTCTCGCTCGCTCTCTCTCTGCTTCTTCCTAGAGGACTATCCGTACTAAAACATAGATTTACTCTTCTAAAGTAACTTGTGTTTACTACTACTACGAATACTTTGTATTTTACTTGACTCCCGAGCTATCAACTATATCTTAAGTGTTTCAGAGGTAGAGTCGAAACAGATTATACGGATGGCATTTACTACTAGGTCGAATGGTCGCTCGGTTCATTTCAGTTCACTTGAACAAGTTCACTCTCTCTCTCTCTCTCTTTCTTACTTACTTACTACTCCGTACGTACGTAGAGTAGTAGGACTATGTTGCTTTTCTGTGTGCAGAAGTGAACTTAGTTTCGCAATGTATCTGAATGGGAAGCTAAAAATTGTATTACACTAAAGGAAGAGAAGCTGAGCCAAGGAATGGAATATGGAAGACTGTTGATGTGAATTGAGCCTTTCATCGCTTGCTTTGATTAAGCCATGCGCTCCGGGAGACTCATGCACATGTATGTATGTATTTATGTATGTATGTAGGGCTAGGAAACTGAAAAAGCATAATAAGTGAAGTGTGGAGGAGGAAACACAAGTGCGACAGATGAATAAGAAACTCAACTCAAGAATATTTTCTACGATTATATATGTATTATGGCATCCCATATCTTTACACAGGGGACTTCCCAACTTCACTTTTGACTTAAACGGAGCCGGTCCGCTGAGTTGACGAGACGACAGTCACTCAGACGTCAAAGACGGTGATCACCCAAAGAAAGAGAAATTGCTAAGCGGGTTAGCAACCGAACAACGGAGCATCAGGCCCAGCCCGGCAACCAGAAAAGTCAACTCTCTCTCTACATTTACTTAGAGGACTAACACTTCTAGTTGAGAGGAGCTCTGCCGAGAAGAAGAAGCCAATGCAATCGCCAAGCAGTCCAACGACTCAAAGCTACCGTCGTCCTCCTCCTACTTCTCTGCTCTCTTCCCAAGTGCGAATTGCTAGGAACACAGAACAGAAGAACTACATAGGAATGAATATATGTAGTCACCAGCCAAACAGTCACATCTTACTGTGTAATGTAAGCAGAGCGAAAAGGATGGCAAAAATAAGGAAATTCTTTAAGAATGCATCCGCTGGAATCCCCTAAAGACACTTCTCTCTTCCTTTTCAGCGTGTCACGGCTTCCAAAGAGTCTCTCTTCTCTATTTTACATTTCTACCTCTGGCTCCCTTCACATCATCTACTCCGCTGCTCCTTTTCCACACTCACTCTCCCTTTTACATTCCTCTCTATATATCACCAGCAAATTCTCGCTCACTAACAAGACAAAAATCACTCCTAATACTTTTTATTTACATTTACATACCTGGATTCCTTCACATATTTCCCTATCCCTACATTTTCTATAGTATCTCCATCCGCATGCTTCATTCAATAATAGCTAACAACACTCTTTTTAATATTATTTCAGTGATAATTGTATTGCATCAGAAAAAGGATTAAAGTTATCTTGCAAAGTTGCGAGATAACATTACGATGCAATGTAGGAAAAATACTCATACCATTACAAAGGGTATGGCTGTGGCATGAAAAACAAAAGACCATCCACATTGGATATTGATTGCAAGAATAAGGCCTACAACCCCAATTTATACATAACACATTTTGGTGGGTACTATACTGTTCTTACTTCGAAGATATAATATTAGGTATACTACAATATGTTTATTACTTGTTTTTTGAAGTTCTCAATTTTTATTCCAAGCTTGTAGAATTCTCTTTGATATAGAAGCAGTTTCTCATCATAAACTTCAATCACTATTCTTGTGAAATCGATAACAGTATCAGTACGTATTACATACGAACAACACTACCACACATTTATGTCCTACCTCAACCAGCGCAATAGTGCATCGTAAAAATGTTTCATTTATACCCGATATTTCTAATTTCACTGATTAAACCGAACATTATCACTTACGATGTTATTTCCTACATCATAAGCACACTACAGAAATGAGAGTTTGCTTAAATATTTATTGTAAACTTTGACACCGATTGGATTTAAATTTAAGCATGCTTTCCAGATCACCAAGTCCTGCGTTTAGAGATATAAATATACTGAAATTCTCTATGTAACTCGATTTATCTTGAATTGAATAAATTAAAAACAATTTGTGAAAGATTCATATGAATTTACGAATTATCTGTATCTGAAACTTCCACATGTAAGACTCTCAGTATTTTTACCGTAAATGTAATTGAAAGTACCTCTAGATGTAAGTAGTAAGGTAGTAAGAAAAATCTCCTGAGTACTATAAAAGTATTTACGGTAATTCAGTTGATTCGGTTGAAAAGTGAGTCAGCTCAGACCGACATGAGGCAAGTTCAAATCATCTTGTAGGTTCACTTTAGGTGGAGCTTATCTATCATTCATTCTTTTTATCACCCTTCGGCTCACATCTAAAAATTCACGTATTGCCAATCCAACGGAAATTTCGCTTTTTCATCTGCTCAATTCCTTCCATTTCATGTGCTTCGAAAAAGCACAACAAGATACGCTTTAGCACATAACGATGGAAGAGAGGGCAACATAGCGACACTAATACCTGCTTATTTCATGCTATTGCTATACTAAAAGTATTAGGCACTTCCAATACTAATACCCATGCATTGGTTGGTATTGGTACACATTGGTACGTAAGGAAGCCATGTCTGTCTGTATAAATATAATAAATATATCTGACTGTCTATATGTACATATTTTATATGCTCGATAATGTATCCTGGATGCTCAGCACTGACATATTTGTATAATATCTATAAAAGCAGTTGAGCCATTTCTGTCGGACGACTTTTCAGTTTTCATGCATGTCTGTACTTACTATTCGCCTGGATGTGACATGAAATTTCTCTTCTTTTTCCATGAACTTGTATTGTGATGTACAGCACACATACAGAGAGAGAGATAGAAACCTCTCGTAGCCAGCTATCTGTTTGCGTCTCGTCCCTACGTATTCCCATTCGATTTTCTATTTTCACTTTGCATTCACTTACTCCTCATGGACATCCGCTCATTTACATTTGAAAAAAAAATGTTTCTGCTCAACGATAACCCATTCATTTTATGTATATTATATGCAATACAAAACTACCTAGGCGGAAATTCCTAGACATACTTACATACACACATCATGCCATACCACACTCCACCACGATGATGTCAACTCCCACGTACAGACACTATAATATACTTATTTCTCTTATAATATATTTTTTTATACTACAACGCCATATGAATTGTTATTTTTACGTTTACTCTACATTAGTTTTTGGTTTTTCATGAGTAGATATCCAATTTTTCTAAATGTTCTGTAGAACTCGCTTACTCAATTATAATAATTATCATTAATACCATTGCACGCGAAAATCAAAAAACAACCTTGTTTTTTTGGAGTAGAAAATAACATGAGAAAAGAGGTTTAGGTATTCATTTTCAACTGCATAATAATGATAGTATACCTAGTTCTAAAAGGAGTCTCGTGAATGAAAAGACTTAAAATAGAATGTGTAACGGAATGAAAAGCATGTAAAACGATGTATATAGTAGATCCCCCCTTAACATCTGAATCTGTATAGGAAATCTCTAGAGCAAGGAGTATCTCCGTAAGAGCGGAGAAGAATATAGCGTGGAAAGTGTAGGTCACAGAAGACAATGGAAGAGAGGAAGAGAAGACAGTTGAAATGGTGAAAGTGGCAAAGAGATAATTTCAAAAGGAAAGTCTATCTGCCACTTATTTTCCATTGTATAGAAGAAAGGACAAGACAGGACAGTAGGAAGCTGTAGTTGATAACTTGCACTTGCGGTCTATTTTCTCTCTCTCTTTCTCTCTGAATTTATACTGGAATATTGCAGAGACAAACCAAAGCACCTGACTGAACAGGATTTATAGTGCTACACTCTTTAGAGCTCGGAAACAGTCAAATAGATTATCATCGGCTCGGTTCGGCAACTACTTACATCATTACATGACTAAATAAGTAATAAATGGGACCATTATGCAAGAACGACAATAATTTAATATATAGGTACACTCGACTCACCAAAAATAATTAGGGACCTTTTTAAATACTTTTCTCATTTTTGCAAACAGATTGTAAAATTATCAGTGTCGTACTCTACAGATACCCCACTTTCCACATTCTTCTTTTATGTAATTTGGTTTTGTTGTGGTATTTTTCTATTATGCAATCACATAATGAAAATTCCATCATGTCTCTATTTTGTGTTATTTGGTCACAATTTTTAAAAATCAAATCGACCATGCGAAAAATTACTGGTCCAGCCCTTTACTGAGCAATATTATGGTTTGAATTGGAGAGGGAGGGTTGCTATTGCTGGCCTCTCCTGGGCATAAATTTGCGGAACCACAATCACAATTATCATTGATGAGAATAGTTTCCCAACTTGGATCTCTGGCTCTGTGGCATGGAGAGGAAGGATTATGTGCTATAATTATATAAAGACTCACTACCTCTGAGTTTCTCAACTATTTACTTGATATAGATCATAAGATCGACTATGTACATATAACACACTATTTAGTTCGCAGGGTTTTACGTGCTGCTACTTATATAACTGCGTAACAGATACAGACATATCAATAACAAGTCCACTTATTATATTTAGGTTAGAAAATAAATGTATGGATTGTTATGCACAGAAGTGTAGCTATATGTAGATCTGTGACTCAGACTCTGTGAGTCTCTATCTTCCATTACAGTAACAGTAACAGTAGTAGTAGTAATAGAAAAGGAAATCAAGAACAGTGTATTCATACAATGTTATTTTAGCTCAGTCTGCCCAATGTACATTCCTAGTGAGTGAATGTATAATATTGCAATGTCTCTTCCTCGTGCTTTCATAGTCATAGTTAATACACAATTATTATAGTGTGTCTGCAGTCAGCAGTAGTCGCTAGCTAGCTACAATGTCTCTAGCTCCTGCTCTTCCCGCTGACAATACACTGAATTACATTCTTGTGCTTAAACTTTATAATTAACAATCTGCAAGTAGGAAAGTGTAGTCAGAAGAGCATAACGGTAGCTACTTACTATATGTACATGTCCCTACACGTCATCATAGACTTGATGTACTGCAGCATTACTATAAATAGCAAAGGTATAATAATGGTTACGTTATTACGACTTATACTTACGTGACTACTACATCTGTATGGCTACATTCTCAAGCTGATCTATTCTCTTTTCTAGATTTACTGCATGCAGTGTGTAGCAGTCTACTATTTACATTAACTTACAGCAGACTGCAGATACACTACACTACATCACTGTATTAACAGACATGCTCTTGTCTCCTGGGCATTCTCTCTCTTATTGAACCTTATCATGTTATCATTTTTGCATCATTACTTTTGCGAAATTGCGCAAGAAAGAAATTTTGCATCGTAGGTCATCATAATGTTATTAGTGCTGTAGTAGTAGGTAGTACTATAGCGAAATGTAATCCCTTTGACTTTGTATTTTCCATTCCCGACTCAATGCGTTGTAAAAATATTACAATGGCTTTCTCTGGATGTAACGATGTAATTATGGACTACCTAGTTGGTGAGGTGACTGCTCCATAGTATTCTTATATATACCGGTATACCCTATATGTAATAGGCATGCATATAGCTAGATAAAATAAATATATCTTTTAGGTATAATGGAAATATTAAGTACAATTTCATAATGTCTGACTTTTGTCGTTTATTTTTCATGTTTGATGTGAAAAAGGCAAACTTTTAGCATAATTTGTGATGCAAAGGATGGAATGGCATCCCTAAATGAAATGTAATTATCTGTAGCAATAATGTCATGCAACATCTACAGCATATTAGTAAAATACGCTGTGTTGTTGGTAGTCAGCAGTAGATATTTGTGCCTGGCTATAATTGCAGCTGGTATAATAATATCTAGTTCATATGGCTGTCTCTCTTTGTGTATTCTTCGTGTGCTGCTGGCTTGAATTGTATGAAAAAGTTATGTCTGGCGAAAATATTTTCATGAAGTTCTATTCTTGTCTATTCCGTAACAAAACGGCTCTGTTTTGATTATAGTTGGATAAAAAAAGATATTCGTCAGTGGAAAAATAGTGTGTAGGTACTTGTGTGTGAACATGTGTACGCTTCGTTACTAATTTCAGAGAACGGACGAAGCATAAGTAATGTAGTGGGGAATGAGGGACTCGTTTATATATTCTCATCTCCTGAATCACACTTGCAATTAAACTCTACTATTTTGAAGAACTGAGTGATTGCTATGAGATGAGGACTACTAGATACTCCTGCCTGCTACGTCTGCAATTTATTCTACATTCATAATTATACAGGAAATATCTATAGGTGAGTTTAGCACTTTTCCTATCTGTACATAAATAGTAAACGTGGAGAGAACTAGGTAGCTAAGTTACCTCTCTGGTAGGGCATTAAAGACTCCTCTGACTAAATACCATGCGGGAGTTGAACAGTATGAGAATTTCCTTGAGCACATAGTTTGTGGACCACAACAGTACTGGAACGGGTATGGTAACATCATGGCACGTCATAAAACAACATTTCACTTCTCACAGCAACCCTCTGAACTGGACTAGAAAATCGTCTATAATTAAATTGAAGCTCTCTGGCTGCATACTTTGCCTACATAAGCTGTACAGTGCTAGGCCAGCAGACAATAACAGAGTCAAGAAACAATTTGATTACTGCTCCGCCACTACTTACTCCGTGCACACAGTCCTTTCCCTTCTAAGTAAAATTACGACCGCATACTAGTTCTCAACACAATAGAACTCCGAATTCTAAGTACTTATCGGATTCAATCCACTAGTTTAAATGAAAATACTGCCGCTATTACTATTATTACGTATTTCCACGCAGCTCTCCACCATTACACTCCACTGCATTACATTGCCATTTATGTATCTACTTTCCATTTCCCATTACTATGTGCTAAACTAAATATAGGAGATTTAGCCGACTTGTATCACATTAAATTCCAGCTTAAACTCACAGCTAAATTTATTCCTTTAGATAATAGTCTAGCCTCCTGACTGACTCCTATTATAGTACACTCCTATATTGTATATATCTATGTATACATAGAGAGATAGGTAGGTAAAGACATTAGGGTGCTAATAGTGATAGGAAAATCTTACAAGTTCATCTCGGGTTACAAGCAAAGAGAGAACTGAAGGAACCAACCCATGTTGGTCAGAAACCAAAACCAGGAAAGGATTTTATTCGGTTGATTATACTATGGGCTAGAGTTTTGGGAATGAATTGGCTTGTTCCTCTTGGCTCACTCAGTGGAGGCAATGGAAAAGAAAGTGAAATATGATTTGAGGAAATAGAAATGAATCCGTCTAATGGTGCCACTAACACTTCATATCTGTCCTGCAACCCTTCTATACGTACACCATGGCATGGCATGGGGAAAGTATTTATATTACAAATGGATATAACTCTATGCAGGTGCTTCAGACTTATATAGAAAGTTGCCAAGAGCGGGGCTCTCTTTTCTTAGGCACTCCATTCACAGAGCAAGAGCAACTAATAAAGCAAATGTACTGATCGCTAAGCTACTAGTCAAAGGCATAGGAAGTTTCAAATAGTAGTCCGTATTCTGTTAGAACTGTATAAATATAGCTAATAGCTTGTTCGTTTAGAAGTGTAGCCATTGAGCCAGGACACATTAAGATGGGATAGCACTGTTGCTCGCAAAGATGATGGATACGGAGCTGGGGAACCGCAAAGTGCCCATTATAAGGAAAGAGTGGCGGAAACACAAACTTTCTTCTATTCTGCTCCAATTAATCTCAACATAAGAAAATGTTGTCATGTCTTCTTATTATTTTGCGTGTAATTTCATAAGGCTCCCTATCCTCTGCCTGCCTGCTCTTCCAATCTATATTAACCTTTGTGATCTGGTTTAGTCTCTCGTGCCATGACCTTAGCAAATCCATCTCCTTTCACCCACTCTATTGTAATCAATAGAGAAGCACAAAATATGTTTCCCTTTTTGTATTGTGTTCCTTTATTGTGCCAGTACCTCACAATTCACACATGTTAGTCCCACTAGCAACTTCCGTACATATATTTTCTTTCCTCGACTCATGTGATGTTAGCTACAAATCACTACCGTCTCTCTGATTGATAACTACAGTATAAAATGTATTACTTCTGCATATACCTTGCACATGTAGTAGAACGCTAACTATTATCGATATACTCCAATCGGAAAAGAAAATTAATGTTTCAGTTCTGCCAAGGATGAGGAAAGGTTAGATAGATTGTTCTCTTTTCTTTTCCTATAGATAGCACAATAAAATATTTCACAAAAGGTGGACATTCTTTGGCCGTTCAAATCCAATGGTATTGTCACAATCTACATGCATATAAACCCACATGAACTATTGATAATAAAAATAGTACACAATGCAAGTAGCCTTATTTAAATTCTAACGTAATAACCCGGGATTCCTACAGATACGAACGGGAGGTTTATTTACAGCAACCAAAAAATAATAAATAGTTGCATATCATCCTAACCTTTTTTGTATCATTACAGATAAACATTTTACACAATGCGCACTGCGTTCCCAGAGAACGGTAGAAAAGGAAAGTACGGAAGGAAAGGTGCTATAGATGCATAAACATAGGTGAGCTTCGCATATTATTATCAGATGTAGCTACTTCGTTCATGCTCAGCAAAATGTGACGGATAAAAAGATAGTCCATTCATTTTTTCCGGAATAGGGAGTAGTTCGTATCGCAGAATGTACTAACGGGTGAAAATATAAAGGAATAAAATATTATAGACAGTATTTAATAGAAAAATGAGGTGTATAGAAGTGCATGTGTCAAAGGCCCTTATATTTATTTTCCTTCCGTATCTACAGATAGTGGAGTTAAAGGGAATCGCGTGCCTCACCGTTCAACAAAGCCTGTGCGTCTTCAAGAGTTGCTAGCTCCGAAAAAGTAAAAATACAAAACTCTGCCAAGGGAATCTGAACACCTGACTGGAAGTGAATTAGCTGTCTATATGTATGCTTTTCGGTTGTTCTGGATATACAAATGGGATTCCCATTTGCTGCAGTGGCCCATTGATTCCTTTTCACTAGCAAAGATAAGTGCCAGTCTCCTGCCTTCTCTCTCCCATGTGCATATTTATTCTTTTCCACCAATTTTTTCACAGCCGGACAACTGTTTTAAAAGTCTCCCTCTGCTCTGCTCCCAGACACACCACGGAGGCTACTTATCCTTAATGGGACTACGTACAAATCAAAACCCCATGATGTCTTCCATTTTACGATTCTTCACACATAATACATCGCCTATGTCCTTCCGACACACAAAGAAAGACTGCCTATGCAATCCCGCACATTATCTTACCTACATCATTGTTTTCCTTTTCTTTACTAGTTTAGATTAGTTTAGTTTAGACCAGAGCATTCTCTTTCGTGGTTACAAACAGAGTTGCACAGAACAAGGGAATCCTTTCTCGCATGGTCAACAAACACTGCATGCTTAACTATGGCATAAAGCACCTTTTCTTGAGCACAATGCTAACAGTAGTATTGTTAAAATACTTTACACCTGAACACTAGCTACTTCACTGCGACAAAATACATTTGCCAATTTTCTCATGGTGCACACCTCTGTACGTGTTTAGTGAATATTTAAATACAATAGTAATTGTTGATATAGGTAGTGAATCTAATTAAGTAATACGTAAGACCTAAATGATTGTAGACAGTAGTATATCTACGTTTCACATTATCGTGTAAAAAATAATACCATTTTAAAAAATGATATTATTTTATGTAAGAGTCAATTTACTAAATGCGTAGGTGCTCATCAAAAAGTTTGCTGGAACTATAAAGCAGGAGATCGTTGTGTCTGAAAAGGCAGAGAAGTGTTCTGGTCAGGTCAGGGGGAAGAGTAGAAGGAAGTCTCAATAGAGGAGCAACATGAAAATTTAAAGAGTTTCGTTCGAGATCAAACAGTGTATTGATGGTGAAAGTCCATTAGCGGGGTGTTTGTAGTGAATTTCCCGAATGAGTGTATGACTAACATTAAAACTGTCTAGTCCGTAGCCTTAGAGGGCTATTTCGTTGACTGGGTGGTTGGTGCGTTAGAGGAGGAGATGAGATATTAGGTGAGATGCTCTTTACTCCAGTACAGTCAGTCCATTTCCATGAAAAACAGTTTACAAAAGAGAATAAGGTAGGTAGTGTTTAAACGTAAGTTTACAGTCAGTCAGTACTCACACAGAGTGTGTAGTAGTAGAAGATTCTATAATCAGAAGATATAGAGTGCCTTGGTTTGGCAGTCGACATGCAGCAGCCATCACGGTTTGGCGTCTACACACAGAATTCCCCCAAAACATACAGAGACTGCACAGAAAACAGTGCTCTGACTGTATAGAGGCAACAAAAGTGAAACAAGTACTAAAACTAAAACTACAAACCAGCCACCAAAGGAATAGAAAACTAAAAGTAAAGTAGGTTCCTAGTTCCTTTCCTAGTAGTCCTTCCATATGTAACAACTATATTGCCTTACATAACTAAAATAAAGCTAGTCAAAGTGGGAATGGAAAGAGACTAAAGAGAGATCAAAGGAAATCGCCAACTCACACAATTACCAGAGTAAAATTGCATTTTTCACTCATTTCAAATGTATGTAGCACATAGACGGAAGAAAAAGAGAACAAGTCGGCCATGCTCCCTCTTCTCCTTTCTCTTTTCTATCCACTCGCATCTCACAGCATTTTAGACACATAATATTATTCCCTGCTTCTTCGTACTTCTTCATATGCAGAGATGATTTATGTACGTACGCTCTGTACAGTAGGTACGTGTATATACATAAAGCAATATATGACACACACACCCACACACAATACACACCAGGTAGCTATATAGAAGGGACTGTGGGCGCCGTATATTGTTTTGTAAACTGAAGTTATAAGAGTTTGTTAGGCGGGACATAGGATTTCCGTTGATGTGTGTGCATGGAAGTAAACAAGAGAAGTGCAAAGTGAGTTGGGCAAAGGAGCGGGCGTTTGTGTGCGAACTGTCTGTGCCTACAACGACTACGGCGATACTTACTGTTGCCTAATACATATCTAATGGAAAAGTGGTTGGTGGAAGGAGGCGGAGAAAGATGAGATGCGGAATTTTATGTGCAGCGATGAAAAGGTTGTGAGGGACGTTAGTTCCAGCGGATCCGAGCTAAAGGAAAGGCAACGAGTTAAATAAATGATTTGAAAGTAGACAAGTGAAGTTAGATGAAAGAAGGGGTACTTGAGAAATTTAGCCATTTGATTGTCTCTCGCATTCGATTCCCTCAAATTGAATCGAGAGAAAATTTCATTTGACAATTCTATAGTGTACTGTGGAGTACCAAGTGTGTTTTCCTCGGCGAGGACAAATTACTTTTCCGTTTCCTTCCTGTGCAACTCCCAGACCAACCCTAGTCACCCCCTCTCTCCTTAAACCCACTAACAGGCCCAATGTGTGTATGCCAAAGCCAAGAAAATAATGCGAAAAGGAGTTTATAGAGAATAACCGTCATACTTATAGCTCCCTGCCTACCTTTGTATACAAACTTAGAGGACGGATCTAGAGCCAATTCACTAAAAGAACAGTCTTTTCCTGATTTTTCGGTTTGAGCCAACACTTTCACATCCAAATGCGAGAGTTAGCTAGAGATTGACATAGCTTGGCTACTCCAGACGAGACACTGAGCTCACTAGAACATTTTTCTATAGCTAGAACAACACTCCCCTACTCATCTTAAGAATATCTCTATAGTTTAGCTATATCCTATGGAGAGGGATGTGTATATAGAGGTAGTTTCAGTTCCTGGCTACAGACAGTACCGTCAGCCTGGCTCAACTCGACGATTTTTTCTAGTACAAAAACGAACTCCTCCTGAGACATCTTCAAAGTTTGACGTGACCAAAATAAAAAATTTCCGCGTCTCATGGAACGTAAATATACTCTAAAATCCTATGGATTACCCTCCATCGGCCGGCACACTTTGGGGGCCTGCTCTCATACTCCTTCTCTCTACTTGAGTAAAACAGAGCTGAAGCTAACGGACAGCTAGCATTTGCTCCAACTTTAGCTTTTATTTCCCGACGTCCGTCCGTTTCTCAAAATCCACACTGAATCTGATGTGAGGGGTAGTCCGTCTGGGTACACTAAGTTAGCCTCTGAGAAAGCTCTACACAAAACAGTCGACTGGACTCCACTCTTTTACTTAGACGTTAACTTCGTTTATATAACTACTACATATATCATCCTAACTGCAATTTCCACCGTAAACGTTCTGTTAAAGCCCAGGAAGTTCCCCAGCGCTACAACGTTAGGAAAAGAGCCGTGTGCTATTACTTGAGAAAAATAGGCAGCGGTTGACCCCTTTATTATTTACAACCAAAAGAGATCTAGAGTGGCTTTTACCGACTTTTTATAATATTATGCTTATATAGGACAATAGTGTAACCGACTAAAAGTGTAATAATATTAAGTTTCTTTCGGTATTGTTCTCGAGTGTTGATATAGATATATCTAGGATTGTATTGTATGTAGTATAAAAGAAATGCGTACTTTCCCTTTGGGAAGATGTCTTCATAGTAAATATGTAAGATGTAAGAGCCGTGGTGGTCTGCTCTGGTTTGGTGTGCATTTCCACTCTATCTACTCTAGTTCTAGTGTAATAGTGTAGAAAAGAAAAATATCTTATTACTCAAACACGAGCTCAGTGCTGGCTTAGAGTAAAGCTCGGCTTCCACTTAAAACTATGCCTGAGCGTATCGTGAGTGAGTCCGTTCTTTAGCCACGAGCAAAAAGTTCCACAAGGCTACTTGTTTCTAAAAAAAATGCTAGCAAAACTCAGCACAAGTCGGTCTCGTTACATTCTACAAAGACTTTACTAGGAAAATGGCACATGTACATAGATGAAGGGAAATAGTAGCAGTCCGTCCATAGTCCTCATATATCCTAGTAAATTCAAATACAGCTCTAGGAATGCCTGTGCACCACAATGCAATACATTTATACGTATGGAAATCTTAGTTTCCCGTTCTGCACACAGTTGAGAATCGACGGAGTTGAATAGACTTGACTTTAGTAGCATTGCTTGGTTGACTAAGCTAAAGAATCTTTTATTTTCTGTCATTTTCGCCTGTGCGAGTGAAAAAATAGTAGCTAGGGAAAAATCAGTGGCTGAGTTGAGAGAAAGTACATGGGAGAGGGTCGGAGAAATCGAATCAATTCACAATGGATGCTTTGCATGGGTCGTAAACAATAATTTTTGACATGCGAAAATTATGGGGTCTCACTCTCTGGCCGGCCGTCTCTATTCTCTTGAGTTCAGTGAAAGCAGTGGGCCGAGTAAATCTTGCTTCCTAATTGATTCCAGGGCGATCCATAAAAACAAAATATGAATACTAATGCCAACCAGGTAAACCCAAATGCCATCAGTTGCTGTTGATTTGGTTGGATTTGATGGCTATCACAGTCGACGTTATAAATAATTATGGAATGAACACCTGGCATCGCCCATTCTCTCTCTGTGAACACATTCAGAATACTATTATCAACTCTAACTAACTCTAAGTGTTCTTCCAATACTCAGCCTGTCTCCTTTCTCTCTCTAATCCAAAACACAACTGGAATCTACCCGTATAAAGATACGCTATGCCCGAAATTTATACTACTACTACTTCTGTTGGCTACGTTTACGCTGACAGCGAAAATACATTCACATCCTTAAAGGGGAATAGAGAATCGATTCAAAAGCTCTTTGCTGAAAATTGTAGCTCTCTGCAATTACAAGTTAGGAGTAGGAAAGGATTAGACAGATTCCTAGCTTCTAGTTCTACAGTGTACCACAATGTAGAAACTAATGTGAAATAATGATAGCCGAAACGGAACTACTGCTACTTCATACACACACACTACAAAGTACAACTTAGTTCACTTACTGCCGTAAATGCCCTAATATAGCACTGCCTTACACACCCACATTATATATAGTAGCCACCCACTATAATAATAATCCTCTGTCAGTATAAATATTGTTTGCTCAGAAATAAGAGTGTCTAAATATTCCCTAGGGCCTATTGCAGTATTTATGGTAGATATTAGTATGTACGTTCTAGTAGTAAGCAGGGAAAGGAGAGTGTATGAAAGTTGTATTAATGCATGTAGAAGTTAGCAAGGAGGTTAAGTGTAGAGGAATCGGAGAAGGAAGAATTGAACAACTCGAGGACATGGCGATGATGATGATAACACCTCTTGATTATGACGTTCGTGTTGTCCATGTATGAATCGGGTTCTCCACTGATTGGTACTAATGGGCCAGCTTTCCTTCCGCGTACCAATTTTCACTCGTGAAACGATGCACTTCTCCACAAAAGCACAAGTAACTAGTCAGCCACACTCCACACACTTGAGTACTATTAATGTGTACATTCTCTCTCTCTCTCTCCACTACGACTAACTAACTAACTAACTACAAATACAGGCATATAGCCTTTCCTTATATATAAATATTCCTGTATGAACAGAAGGAACTGTGCTTTGCAGAATATTCTAGTCTAACGATTATAGTTTGAAATGTTCTATAGCTTAGAATTGTATCTGGTAGTTTTATGTGTGTGGCTCTGGTCTGGAAAAGGTACACCTCTTAAATACCATGCTGGCAAAGTGCAATTTGTTCCAGGATATCTTATGACTATCTGTACAATAGAGTACATACCTATTCCCTCTTATCGCCTTGTAATCATTAGCAGAGTAGACAAATGCAACATAAGCTGCCCTAGTCAACTCATTGTAATCATTTGTGTGGTGAGCTCAAATAGCGCCTTTATAACTATGGATCATATTATGTATGTGCGTATAAAGGTGGACAGTATAGCAGGCACTAAGTGGAAGGCTTTAGAGAGGAAAATGTGAGTGTAGAATGAGCACTTTTTCTTAATATTTCCTCTTCGTGTACAATCTGGCCCGCATTTAAAAGTCTAAAGGCAATTGCTTGATTTTCCCCTTGTGCGACTCGGTTCAGGCAGCTTTTAACGTCCTCTCCTCTAATATAGTTTAGACCGCAGCGATTTCATTGCCCACCGACAACTAACAACATGCACTATTCAACAGTACATTCAACAACAACAACAAAAAACATTGCTTTGTTGAACAGGAGTCTTTGGATTCAAACTCTCCGGCTAGCTAGCTAGCTACACAAAGGACATGGGTAAATGATACGCTAAAGAAAACACCTTTGGCTTTAGATTTTGTGCTTTTGTTTCTGGAGCTGTGTCTGTTCTTATGAACTGTATATATAAGTACTTAGGAAGAGTATTTACAAGAGTAACTAAACTACACAGGTTTGGTTTGAGGTTGGGGAGTCTTCATGCATTTATTGTTCTAGCACAGCACTGTGAGTCTTTGTCCATGTTCATCTAACGGAGTTCATGTGTATTTTTACATAAGTATATGCGTACACATGTACGTACCTATATTACATGTATATAGCTTTAGTACACAAACATTTTCCCTTCCTTTTCCGGAAACTTTTCTTTACTCCTTTCTCTCTCTCTCTCTCTCTGCTGGTTCTCGCACTGTTCTTTCGGAATTGAATGTTCTGTGGAACCGCTCCACGTTCAACCTTTACATTTCTTCCTTGCTTACTTAGCATTGCAATGCATTGCTGTTTTAGTGGTGATGGCATGTAAAGTTGAGTCAAATGGGCAGCTTGTTTTTCTTATATTCATATCCTTAATGCGTAGCTAAGTAAACTTAGGTACGTGGCACTTACCTTTCCGCTAACCAATAGTATATAGCCACCTAAATAATATACAACCCCTAAGCAAAGTCTATATAGGCTAATAGAAAGTTTGCCTTGACCAAGTTTTCAGCGGTTGTATGCTCGGGAAATCATAATTATTAGTTTGGCTAGTTCCATGCTGGGTGTTCACACTGGAGACCTGAGAGTCGCTTTGGTTTTCTTTAGGAGCTGCCACCCTACATCAGAATACAATTCTAGTATTTCGTACCTAGTTATCGATTTGTATACGTTCACATATAGGAAAATGGGCTTTCTACGTAGATATAACTCAAGGAGTACAAATACATGTGTCTAAATAATGGACTAAGGACTACACGCACATTTTTATAGCTCAATGTGAAATTTGCTCTCTTTACAAAGAATTTTACAAGCGTCACTTTTCACGCCAAATGTGAATTCTTAAGTTTCTTTGATGACTAGGTCGTCGCGTCGGAGAAATTTCTTTTCACCGATTCTGAGTATGCCGGATTTAATTTCACGCATTTCCACTCGTGTTATCTATTATCCGGAGAGGACAATTATATCGCTGGTGGTGGTGGAAAGGGGAAGGAAGGTGAAAGTAGAGCAAAGCTAGTAGTTTCCACTACGACAACATCTAAAGTAGTAAACTAACGCTTTACATAAAATATCAGAGCAACAAATCAACGCAACTATTATTAAATAACCATGCATGTATGAATACGGACTTATGTTATTATAAGCTTAGGATAATAAGTAGAGGACCATGTTTCTAATCCACAACAGGACTATTATGAATAGTAGTAAAAAGGAAGGAGCATACAGTAAGTCGGGATTGAGAACACTTGTAAGAGTAACACCTTAGGAGTTGGAGTTGTACAAATAATTGGTGCTTTGTCTCACTGCTCTCACCCAGCTATATATTTTAAGCGCAGGCTAAGAATACATTAGCTAGTATATTTGCATGTTTATGCAGCTCCATAAATATGTAAAACTCCACCTATATAGATTGTAGAGTTGACTAGTGAGAAACTCCTCTCATTTCTCCCTAAAACCGTATCCCGTTTGTAGGGAGAAGGTAATAACTGTTGGAAAATGTTTTATAGGTGATTTGTGCATTATCCCATAAATATTTAGTAAGCGATCAATCAATCAATTGAAATATTCAGCTCTCTGCGGCTCTCCCAGCGGAAAGATATAATTTAAGGCTAAGAAAGGGGGGAGTCATGAAATATATATGCTTAATAGGAATATCACAAGTCCAATTTTGAAATGGGAAGGTTTGCTTTATTCTGGTTAGTATGTATGCGGGGCATATATAATAGGGAGATGAAATATGTACAGGAAGATAATGGGAATTGATGGGGAAGGGGCAGGATGGAGATAGTGCCCACATTCTCAGCTCAGTTCCTTCTGCCCGGCTAATGTGTCTTTCCGCTCGTTCTCTTCATAATGCATTATAATGGTCTATTAATACTTTAGCAATGGAGCTGTCTAATCATAAGGCAATAATGGCACAAAACCCAAAGACAAGCCCAGTCAACGAGATGAACTGCTCAGAAAATAGCTACACACATAGATTACTATAACTTACTCGCAGTCCAGAGCCAAAGACACTAATAAGTGTATTCTGACTGAGGTGTTGTGCACGGTGCACAATGCCAGGCGAGAATGATAGACACCAAGAACCGTTCTGCACTAGAAGAGCAATGAGCTTCACTTGTCCTTTATATATTCTTTATGTGAGTGCAGTAGCGAAATGAAGTATGCCTTCAAGATGCCTGCACCACTAGCTAAATGTACATCTTCCTATCTACCTGTCTGTGTGTCTCAGTATAATAAGTGAGCATATATAGTGTGTATTCGTGTTTTAATATCTTCCCTCTATATTATTTCCAGAGTATCTACACAGAGGGAATAAGGATTTGATGTCGACGATTCTGTGTGAGTGAGTGAGGAGTCAATGCGTTCTCTAAAGTCTCATCCTCATCTCATTCCATATCTGTTCTGCGGTACGGCATCCTCTCCTTCTTCTTCTTCTCCATTTTCTATCTCTCCACTACTACAGACTATTACGGACAATTGTATTTACTATATTACAGCCTGTATAAGTATATAGCTATATAGCTATAGAATGTTGTATAATGTCTTTCCCCTTCTGCCTAGTCATAGTTGACTTGACTTCGTTTACGTTGCTATTACGTAAAGTGTGTAGGTAACTGCTACATAACTACATTCTTGAGACGATAGAATGTACACAAGCTCGGGAACTGAAGTACCTTCAGATACATTACATATAGACTGTCTTTGCTACTACAGACACATTAGAATATACGTTTACGCTTTTGCCGTTGGCTCTTCCAACGACGTTAGCTTGACATGAACTTTCCTATAATGGTATTGAAAAATTTACACTAGAGCAGAACATGAGAGAGAGCCTGGAGAGAAAACGGGTAATTCAGTGAATAATTTACTCCAGAGAGTTAAATAATTCAGCCGTGAGTTCAGTGGAACGAAATAGTACAAGTACAACTATGCCATGCCTAAGTGCATATACAAGTTCACCTATAACAGGATATCTACTTACTGCATGGCCATCCACGTCTAGTCACAACACAGACCTGCCCTTCTAGTTTCTATCTCTATGCTCTTAGTCAAGTACACAGACATCAAGACAGATACATTACATCGTCTCCACTACTCAACTCACTCACTCACTTGGCTAACTGACTTGACTCGCCCTGCCCTTCCTTCAAATGACTTAACTTACACTTTTATGTTTACCTACGACGATTCACCATGCCACACATACACACACACACACTCTCTCTCTCTCTGTCTGTCTCTCTACACTACTTTCTTTTGCTATATATAGATAGATAGATATTGCTTACCTGTACCGCTTAACTGAATCCAACTCACTTGGACTGGACTCCACTAAAAGCACTTTCACCTGACTTTCCCTAATACTTAGCGCTCTTCTCCTACAAATACATCTATAGCCCTCTACTTACTCCCCTTCATCCAAACTCCATTACATACAAAGAAAAAGATGTGCCAGGACTTCCACTTGCGTCTTCAACTCGAATTCAGAATTTAGTCCCCTTTCAACTTCAACCTGTCAAGCTAAATAAACAACACAAGATGGTCGTCGTGGCCAACACTGAACAGCTACTACAAGTCCACCCACCTATCCTTTGCTGAAATTTTTTGATGGCATATTGATTAGCTATCTTTTATGTAGCCTCTTTTCACGACACTCAACTTAAGTAGACCTCACTAAGTCAACTATTGCTTTCCACTTTATGTTTTTTCTATCTTCATTCACATATATACAATATGTCCCTGCCCTACACTCCCTCCATACAACTTTCAACCTGAGTTTAGTTTCAATTTCTTCGCCTCCTGTCTACAAAGCAACACACAAGAATTATATATTGCACGTATACCTACTACAGTAGAATGTCTGTATCATTCCTAGTCTTGAACAGTTATATATGATTTTTAGTTCTCTTCAAGTATCTGCGACTATTATATCTACATTCCCTAGTATAGTTAATAGTCAGAATAGGAATAGCTACTAGTTACTGCTACTCACATTACAGGTTCATTCTCTGATGTCTTTTCTAGAGAGTTACTCCTTACTTTCCTGATGTATGGTCCTTTCTCTCTCTCTCTCTCCTTCTCTCTTGTCTGGACTAACATTACTCTTCGGATGTCAGAAAGATAACAGTAACTAAAGTAAACTATTCTATTAGCTCGGCTCACAATATAATGGCCTTTCAAACTACTAAAGAACGGTGCAGAATAACAGATAAGGCAAGGTAAGACAAGACAACAAATACTCAACATCACTAACAGAATATTATAGCTCCTTCCCCTGGTTTACAATGATATGCACGTCATTTCTATTCCCCATCGCCTAATGCTATTTATGTTATGTTATGAATTATGAACTCTCTCCGATGTACTACTCACTTATTATAATATTTCCTTTCTACTGCATATAGTAAAAGCCACTGGCAAGGATGAGTTGAATATTTCTGCTTCATACCTTAAGAAATTGCTTTACTTTCCAAATGGTGCTTTCAAATCTTCGGTTTTCTCATAACCACAGAAGCCTTTTAAGCAGAGCAAAACTGTTAACTGCTTTTATTGCATCCATTCTGAAGCTACACACAAAAGTGTCCATAGAAATCATAAGAATTCCAATTTTAAATACCTCTTTGAATTTTTTATCAGACAGAAATGCATGTAGAAGTTAAGCCAACGGACATGATAGACCTAGTGACTGTATAAAAATCCCATTTTTTACTGACAAATTATAAAAGCTATGAAGCAATTGCATCAATTTAAATATTAATAACAATTACAATGTTTTGTATCCTACCCACACGATAATAGTATCTTGTATAAATATTTAATACGGCATATTTTATACGCTGGCACAGTTGGAGGAGTAAAAGTTATGAGCAGGGCGGAAAGTTGTTCCTACCTGTGTGCCTGAAGTCTTAGCGTAACATTGATATATAGTTTGATAATTAGAAGTTTCGTTGGTTTTCCCATGCTCGGATGATGTAGTCTTTCTCTCTTTGTTATTCTAAAGCTCCATTTTCCCTAGAAATTTCTGATATCAAAGTACGTAACTGCATCGTAGATCTGTGAAAATGGAATGTGAAAAGATAGGAAAGGATAGAGATGGTTGTGTTGGGCTTGTCATGAGGCAGACGTCCTTTCACATGTGTTCGTAAGCCCTTGTAAGGGAAGAGAAAGACGGAAAGAATAGAAGGGAAGGGATAACAAAACAAGTCTACTCCAGGTACACCTACAAGTATCCGGTGGATATGGAACAAATACAGAAGAGCAGGAGAAGAAAAGAGCAGATCATCAACAGACACTCACTTGACTTTATAGAATTGTACAATAGAGAGGAATACAATAGAAGCCTATTATGTATCTGTAGCATCATGTCTGTCAATTGTGCACAATGGAGAAAATGTAGGAAGATGATAGGCAAGGAGACAGTCGAAGACAGTCGAAATGGTGTCTATGTCATGTCATATTGTGCCTTACTTTGGAGAAGTCAGTTCTAAACCTGCTTAGCCAAACGCTGACAAAAAAAATTCTGTACCTATCCACACACTTTCTCCGTATGTAGGTGGTTTTATTTGTGTTAACTTAAGTATCCACCACGCTATAGCATTCGGTCGACAATATTGCGCACCGGGATTTATATTTATAGGGGAATATGTGTCTTATCGGGATGTCTGCTCTATATGTATAGCCATAAGGAAGACAGAACACTATGTCATGTCATCCGAGTAGAGATAGTTACGAATGTGTGGGTAGCTGGGAGTGAAATGTGGTTTGGCTTGACTTGACTTCGTTTAACTTGGCTTCCTCTTTCTCCGTTCCACACTTGACTCTCTCCTTCGGATTTATCTTGACTCTAAGTGTGTGTACTGCTGATGTGTAAGTAACAGTAGTTTTCTATCTATGTACGTATATACCTACTGGTTAACTGCTAAATATTTCTGTAGCCAAAAAGATGTTCGGGAGGGGCAGGCAGGGGTAGCCTTGGAAAAAGAGACAGAGAATATTTTAAATTTATCTTTTGAGATTCCAGGGGCAGGAGAAAGTTAAAGGCCCCCATAGTTAAGTAGTGGTGTATGACTTGATTTGACTTTGTTAGCTTATGTCGTAGAGTAGTTTTACGACTACGTGCACGAAAATGTGTCCTTGCTCCATTCATATGTAGATATAGATAATACACACATGAATATATATCTGTTTTGTCAAGTGAGTTGTACATATATCAATAGAGAGAGAGAGAGAGAGAAAGGAGAAAAGAGAAATATATGTAAGTAGGTATGGTATGGGTGCACACACTTGACTCTGTCCTCTCAACAAAGTTTCAATTCAGATCACGACAAAGAAGCATAACTCGATCGTCCCCGAAAACCATGTATATAAAAGGAAAGGAGAGATGCCATCATTTCATCTGGAGGACCATCTAAAACATCCCTGTTGTCGTCCCGCCTTTTTACGTCTCCGACAAACCCAAAAGAATAAACTTCATGCTGGGAATTTTAACCAACATTACCTACATACAATAGAGAGAAAGCCAAGCCTTGATCTCTGTGTCTTTGTTCCGCCGACTATTGCAACTTGCATCTGCTGTCAATACTTGAGAGACAAGACTGACGACAAAGACTATTTCTTCCGTCAATGCCAACCATGGCACTGCAAAGACTCAACTTTCCTTTTTTACCTCGAAAAAATACTTTCTCTCGTATATCACTATATTATTAATGCATGTGTGTGTGAGTGGATAAACATCGTGCTATACGTTCAATGTAGTTTGGCCGTTTGGCCCTACCTTTAGTGCACATTGCAGAATTATATTTACATGCAGTGGAGAAAGGAGAGAGGACACGAACGATTTCTACTTTGCTATAATATTCGAAAAATAAGAAAGAACTTCTACTCTCTCTCTCTCTCTCTCACTCTTCAATGTTCACTTTGGCTTTACTTTATCCCATTTACTAGGAAGGATATAGAACTCGAATGAGGCTATGTTATCGGGAGTTACGTAATATCCACTACTTATTTATTGTTAGTGTGTAATATAGAAAATGGCTATAGCTTGTGTAGTTTCTTAGATGCAGGATAGAGTTTACTATTTATATAAGAAAGGAAATCGTAGTGCACAATAAGAAAAGCATCAAGATCAAGGCTCGACTCTTGATACGTACCTTACGTTTTGGAATATTTGTGGTTTGATCTGATTTGGTTTGGCATGACTTGCTTTGGTGCACCTTTCCCTCACGAGTCACGTGTCACTGTTTCCGTATACAACTGTAACTACTTTTGGAGAACACTCATTTTGATTCTATTCTGATTTTATTTTTCCGTTTCGTTCACTTCTTCCGACTCATATTTCCTATCTTATCGAAACAGACTTTCCCCTTTGCATCAAACATCCGTTACTAAACCAAAGGCATATAGGACACGATCTACTCGGATAACACTTTTTTTCGTTTTATTCACATCTTTCTTTCTTTGAAAGCTAAAGTAATACGATGTGTACGAGTTGAGAAGAAAGGAAGCATGAGGAATCATTTCCAAGTAGCGCACTTGTTATGTACAGTTACAAACTCTTGAGAAGAGTCAAAATGAAGAAAACTCAGTGAGGGAGCTAGGAAAGCTCTATTCAGATGCAATCAGTGTAAGATGGATTTCATGAATATAATTCATTCATTTTTGACTTGCCTTTTTCTAATGAATGCTTGCCGAACCACCGCACTTCTCTTTTCTCTTATTCCTTTTTCATTTTTCTGTCTTCCATCTTAACATCCAGTAAAGTGAGTAATCTACAAGAACTACCTACCTCTTCCAATTTACTATAACACAAATGCATTTACACATGCAGAGAAATTTAACAGAATCAAGACATTGTTCCCACTCCTACTGGCTCTCCTAAATACATCAATTCAGAAAACGGAAGGCATTGCATATATAACTAACCAATCTTATTATAAGGGACATTGCACACTACATTAGACACCCCTATAGGATCCACGTCTCTTTGTATAGCCTCCTATTCCTATCCTATCCCGAAACTGTCTGCTAAAAAGTCATCTTAACTTGAAATACTTGCATTTCCATTCTTTTCTTTTTATTACAAAGTCGGATCAGTCGATTTCTCTAAATTTAAAAGTAGTGCTCGTCAACTTTGCTCTCCTCTCTCCCTCTCCGCACTACACTCACTCCTTTGCATAGAAAACGTCAACTCCTACCAATGAACATCGGAGAAGTAAAAGGAAACCATTCTGTCGATCCTTCTGTCTTGTTCTTAATGCTGTGCTCCTTCATCACTAACTTTAACGAGTCCTTCTGCTTCCCTGTCTATTGTCTCAGCTCGTCAAAGCCAACTGCGAAAAGTTCCATCAACCAAATGAAAATGCTCATCTGCTCACAGTTGTGCCACTGAAGATAAGAGGAGGGAGTGTAGTCTCACAACCACTAGAAATGTATGAATGCCGTGGGTGTATGTATCTTTAGATATGTGTGTTATCCACAGGAATAACTATCTCCCTCTCTCTCTCTTTACCAATGAGTGGAGGGAACAATGAATATTTCCTGTGTAGCAGACTTGTAATTTACTGGGATATGAATAGCAAGGCGGGGGCTAAACTTCAACAGTGAAACACATAACACATTTAATTCTCTCGTTAAATTATACAAGTTCCAATTCTACACTCGCATACCTACAACACTCCTTTACGTGTGCACGAAAACAGAGTCTGAATGCGTAATATGTAAGTAATAACTCTAGAGATAAGTATGCTTACTTACGTAGTTCCAACTCCTATTGAGCATACCGAGAACACAGGGAACACAAATACTCCGTCTATCTCAATGCACAGATAGAATTCCTGTCTCTAGTATTTATATATGTACGTACCTGCGTGTGTATTTAGCATCCAAAGAAATCGTCTCTCGACGAACAATAAAAGTCCTCGTATCTCACAGAACAGAAGAGCTGAACAAATCAAGTGAAGCGAACTAAAAGAAATCTTCAATTTTTCTTTTTAGTCCAACACTTCAATTGTCTATCTTTCCTACTCTCTTTAAGTAAATTGATAATTTTCTCCTCTCCTTTAGTTATCAACAATATTTCCCTCTTTTCAAATGAGAAATACAATACACGCGCACACTATAACAGTAATTGTGAATTTCTTACTAGTATCTATCTATCCATATGCTTAATAATAATAGCTCGTAGTAGATGCAATGCAAATTGGAGCAACTAAGGATTAGTTGCTATAAAATTTATCACTTCCTCCTGTAGACTGGCAACCTACTTAGTTATTGACTGACGTTTCTCTGTAGTATACATTGCATTCCTTACTAATTGTATGGCAGACATATTTGTACATTGCTAGATAGTTTGTCTTTCGTTAAAAATGGGATTCTACACATAGAGTAGATGCATCAACACCAAATATCTTCATTTTACTGCTCCGTAATTTACTTCGCCTTGGAAAATATTATAGTTGTGTTTGGGTCTTTAGCTTTCGAACCTATTTACTTAGCTACAGTAAAATGTAAAATGGCAATTGCTTTGCGTAATTAACAGCTGCCCTGTCTAGAATGACTTCATTTTCAAGACAAATAAATATAAGGAGTAACTACATCCCAATTTGTCAATCTGACACAGAGAAATAATAGTTTGAGTAGATCCAATAAGGTCTTTCACTTTCTATAATTATGTGTTTGGATGATTAAATGAAGGGAAGAGTGGAGTGGAGTGGAAATGGAAAATTTTCTTTTCACAATTTCCCATTCTAACAAGGACGACAGTGCAGTTTCTAAGAGGCTGCCCCTAAAACTTAGACACTGCAGATGAGAGCACTGATCCTTTTTACTAGCTACTGAATTGTGGAGAAGACATTTAGAGAACACATCACAGATTTTCAATTTCCTTTCTTGCAGGAAAAGTTAATCCTATTAAAAAGTAGAACTACGGATTTGTTTATATTATTAAATATACAGTAACTTGTTTTCTATATCTGAATAGAATGGACATGTTCTTATAATTATAGTCCAGAGAGAGCAAAGAAAAAGGATTCGAGTTGTGCCGTCTGAATTATTGGTTGACATTTTGTCATTTTAAAAACATGGTGCTAATAGCTAGAATAGAATCCTACATTAATAGCTCACCTTGTGTGTCGAATATTTCGTTGAGTGTCGAAAATAAGAGTTGAATTGGAAAACGAAGGTGAGTTGACTCGGCACGACAGACTGGCGGAGTCTTCAATCGATGTTGCGATTGTCTATAAGGTGTTGGCGATAAATCTTACTGTGTCTTCGTACTTGTAGGTTGTTGGAAAAGGAGTTGTTGTAGCTGGTGCAAATGCGACGTCTTTCACAGTCAGACTTCATATTCACGATTCCTTCGCCAACCAGGTGTTGTTCTTCACTTTCTACATTAATTCCAAATTAGAAAGCAATTATAAACCTGTTTTGTAGGAAATTACTTAGCATATTTATTAAGTTACAAAAGGCACGTGCTTTGCATTCATTGCAAAAAATTGCAAAGGATGCCAATATTCCCCTGACTATTAATATAGCTTTATAAATGTAAAGACAGAGAGTAATTGTACAGTTAATAGATCGCTACGTGGGCATGTACGCTTATTTAAGTACCAAACACACATGTAAGCATGTAACATGACAGCCTATGCAAAAACGTATACCGAGAAATCTTATCATGACGTATGCACAGTCACAGTCAGTATGTTTGTGGAAGCGTGCAACCCACTCAGAAACTCACAATCCCAACATCACATCTACTTATACTAACAACTTACAAAGTTAGTTACGTATGTGTTATTTTATTACGTACTACACCAGTGTACACATACAATTCTGTTTGTTTAGTTTTCATTTCTTCAAAACAGTTTGCGTAAATAAGATGATATAGTGTGACTTGTATTAGACACAACACAAAGAAGCCGATGTCATGAGATTCCTTTTACTGAGTTGCAATAACGCAACGCAAGTCGACTACACCTAAATTCATAACTAGCATTAGTAGCTCTACTTCTAAGGTAGGTACTATAGTATGCCTACCTATATTTAATAAAAACGTATTTCACGTGTCGGATATGCAATGAACACTATTTTTCCAGCATGGATTAAGCCAGCACACAACATTCGCATGCCAAAAATGCCCTTTGTCTTACGCTGAACTTTATTAACTCAACTGTGATTAGCAACAATAATATCATAGTAAAAAAAATTCTTTACTACAGCAGTTCCCCTCTGTAGCGGACACAGTTACAAACTTAGGCTTTTGTTGTGTTCATGCTGTGACAAATTATTTCGACTTCAAAATATTTCAAAAAAGATGTGCACTCTGAAATTAAAACACTTATTTACATCCGTAGGTACTATATCAGCCAGAGGTAAGTATAAACTTACGTCTTTTAAATTGTAGAACTCTAAGAATAAGCTTCAAAATAAATTCCAGAACTCAATGGCAACTTGCGACTACTACTATTGTGACATAGTGTGGGCTAACAAAAATTCCTATTCTGACATATCGGACAGCAGACAGAAGAATGGTCAACATGATGAAATGGCGAGGGTCACAGCAAAATTCCTCTATGAGATCACGTACTTCCCGTTTCGCACAGCTCCTAATATTATTTCTTGTTGCCTTTTGTTTTTCTGAAGAAATGGGCAATAGCAAGAGTCAGATACTAAAGGAAGTTGTGCATTGTGGAGGTATATAGAAGGTAAGTCCATGATATAAAAAGGTGTCTTGATTCGGTTTCACTTGCTCTGTATAGACTAAGCCGAGCTTAGCAATGCTTATTGTTACTTACCAGACTCCGTTCCGTCAATCACGCACGGCAAACTAAGCAGAGCGAAAAATCAGTCGAAAGAGTTACGGTTTGCAAACTTAGTTATTTCTTATCTAATAAGTATATCCAAGAGGCTAAGGTAAATAGCCTGGCTAATATGGAATTGGAATATAAAAAAGGGTTGAAAATGGACTGAATCGAATGCAAAAAGGTTCCATAATAAGTAAATAGCAATGCTGTAGGAAATAGAAGTTTCATTGAAGTAGGTTAAGGTAGAAAGTGTAGAGACCAGTCTTCGTCCACTCAGACCGGTGGTGGATTAAGTTTAATATTGTGAGTCTGTGTAAATCTTGCTCTGGTCGGCTACAGTTCCGTCGAGTAGCGTGTTTTATAATGTTTGTCTACAAGAAAAATGAACAACAACATGTTGTATAATGCTGAATGCTATTACCTGCTGTGATATAGGAGTCTTAAGTAAAAGTCGAGTCTAGCAAACAATAGTACATAGGAGAAGGAGAGGAAAATGTTATATTAGACTGGATCAACTCTTTTCGACTAACAATAAGCCATCGGCAAATCTACAGATAGGTACTATGTTATGTTCACTCACTAAAGTAATTTTCTAGTGTAGCCAAAGATAGGATACAGTTTATGTTTGTTTTATAGTTCCTTCCTTTGTTCAGTGAAGTCTTAGAGCTCCAATCCAGCTCACTCACTACAATACAATACAAATAGATAGACATGACGCTAAAGTTATTATTGCACGTTGCCTCGACCATTCTTCAATGGACTAGTATATCTATGTATTAAGAAGAAGACAGCTCAGACTACTACTACAACTTCTCTTTACGTGTCTTAAAGAACAGACAGACAGACCTTTGTTTCCCTAAGAAGGTAACTTGGTTGTTGGTTCGCATAAGGAACGTAGAGAAAGCAAGTTACATTGCCTGGATCTTTCTTTTCCCTCAAAAGTAGCTACAGATACAGTCAGACTACTTGCTTCATTGTGTTTATCTGTTTTTCCATCCCTGCCCGGCCCGACCCACCGCCAACAACCAAAACTCATTCATCCAATCTACCCATCAATTGAGACAGGATTCCAGCACACACAGGCAAAGATGCAGAGTTTTTGTAATGGGACTGTAACTGATCCTGGAGAGGCTCCGAGCAGAACACAACAAATGAGATAGCAAAAACCTACTACCTACTACTTCTACAATGTAACCAATATACTTTTTACATACGCATGTACTACACTAGTTCAATACTCTCTCTTCCAGTACCTTCGTCCGACTAATTCATATTGTGGATGTACTTTCTTTCTTCTATACCAAAAAATATAGTGGAACAGGAGTTACACAAATAGAAAGCAAAAGATGCGTAGGATATCTGATGGACTTTGTTTAGTTTAGAACAGAGCGTAAGTATACAGGGAGCTATTATTGGTTGCATCCTAGCTACCCACTTAGTACGTGTATATTTATACAACAGATATACATACACAAGTCCAGAGCGGGGGAAAGTAGGAAAGAAAGCCAGGGAAAGGCAGTCGTCAGCGGCATGGCAAAGAGAAGATGAGCACAGGGCACCTCACTCACTCACTGACTCAGTCGACTGAATTCTTCCTACTTGTTCCTTGCTTCCAGCAACGAAATCCCACTATTACTAAGTAACGTTACTCTTCTCTCCTGATCTGGAAACGTGTACGCGTGTTACAGTCATTTCATACACTACCATTCCTTTCCAATATCCACCCACTTTTGACAACACTAAACCCAAATTGGTAAATTTCATCTCATTTACCTACCTGAACCTGAACTTTCCTGCACTTTCTATTCAAGCTATTCTTATGACCTAAGAGCATTTTTTTTCTAATTCAAGAGCAAAATTTCCAAACAACTCTTTTTAATGAAAAATTTTGCACTTACGACTGCTTAGAGGAATACATCTATTTAAGTAACTGTGGAATATATAAAAATTGTAATATTTATTAGTATGGCGCTCTGACTAATTCAGAGTAACGCAGTTGCTCTGTATGCTTTCGCTGTATCTGTCTGTCTGTCCGTC
>JABASI010000030.1:0-75883 GCA_019776505.1 Tomocerus nigrus | reverse complement strand
TTGCTAAGGAAGTTAATGCAGGAGTGACTTGTCGACACACTGTGCACAGATTTTTTTGTACTCTATCCATGTATTTTCCCGAAATTCTCTAAGCACTCCATTTCGTCGCTATTACAATACTGTATATCATTTGTTAGAATTTTTAGAGATTTTAGTAGTTTTTCGTTCTCAATTCCGTTGTTTTGTTGCTACGATGTCATTGTTTACTCTGAAAGACATTTGGTCTATCGATTGCAATGAGCGTTTTAATAGTTTCAATAGTACTTCAGTTACAGTAGGTAATGTGGACAATGACCTCGAAGGAGGTGTCAAAGTTGTAATAGGAAGCTTTTCAGGTCTTCTAAGAATAGTTGGAACCGTTGCAACCGCCAACAATGAGGACATAGGCATGAAAACAGGGGATACCTATCGGGCAGTTCTTCTAGCAGAATTGTATTTATCGTCCCCAATTTTGCAAGTGGAAGCTGGGAGGTTTGTTAGGTACGTTTGTTTGTTACTCAGCTTATCCTAATCCTTTAGTAGGTCATTGTTTTGGAGTCTTCTAGTCCTAATCTAATTATGTTGTTTTGTTATTATAGTGGGTCCGATAAGCTTCATTTAGCTATTCTACAACCTCAAAAACTAGGAATTTATCTCGTTTCAAAGTTACCTGGTCAAGTGGAGCATGGATCGCAGTACAAAGTAACTCTTCTTTATGAGCATCAATTGAAAAGGCATGCATTCAATATGTGTTTCGGCTCGTTTGGTCAAGGCGAAGAACAAACAGTATCTACAGATAATAAGACGAAATCAAGAGAAAGCAGACATTTCATATGTGTACAGTCGCTGGATGGAACGCTGTCGTTTTTCGAACAGGAGGTTTTTACCTTTTCCAGATATTTACCGGGGTTCTTACTTCCTGGACCCTTAGTTTATGTATCTCAATGGGATGCGTTTCTTACAATCACATCGTGGAATCTCCAGTGTTTTAAATATTCTAGTTTGGCAATGTCTAAAGACGAATCATATCGACAAACTCAAGAAACATCAGTGGGTAAAAAGCTGACACCAGAATGGAATTTTTCTATAGGGGAAGAATGTGTCGGAGATATTCAAGTTTTAGCATCCACTGGGGACGATATGTTTGTTTGGGTTGTCGTTGGAACTTTCAGGAATTTATATTGTTTTGGCAGTGGGGGAGAATTGGTTTGGACTAAAAGACTTGATTTTCAAATCAGTTTCTTCCATTCATATATGCGTAAGTTACTAAATACTTTTAAATATAAAGATGTATTATAATTTATGCATATAGAATATTTTAGTCACTTACTATAGAGATTTAGTGACTATACTTGAGTGCTTAAAAGAACTATAGAATGCTTATTATTATTATTCCTTTCATAGTTGCTAACAACCAATGCATTAGTATGGTGGCTTCGGGGAATGAACCTTACGCTTGCTATGTATACAATGGAACAACATTAAAATGGACTGCCAAAATTCCTTTTAACCCTGTGTATATTGGAAGAATTAATTTAAATGTTGGTCACTCAATAATCTATTTTTAATGGCCAATCCTTAAAAAAATGAGTATTAATTAATTTTTTTAAAACAGGGAATCACTGGGGGCGTTATCTTATTTAGCGCAGAGGGTCATATAGTGGTAGGCTACCTTGGGACTGAGCCATCTCTGTTCGTTGCACCTCCCGTCCAATCAAGAGATTTAGACTATGAAGCTGCTGAAATTGAATTGAGCCAACTAAGAAAAGTTATCGCAGAAGCTGGGGAGCAAAGTACGTTGAAAATTGGATGTTGTTAGCAATGCAATTTTTCTACAATACTGCTCTGGATTATAAATTGCATTAAAATAATCGTTTTTCTGTTATTGTTACAGATGTTGTAGCTAGTAAAGATAGTACAGTCGAAATTAAAGTGGAATTCGAAGGCCAAAAAGCGAAATGGAATGATACAAGCGGGTTGGAAGTAATTGCCTTGATTGGCACTGTCAAAATAATGTGTCGACTACGAGTAAACGATGTTCGTGTTACAATTAGCACTCCTAAACCGATTGTGTGTTATCCAGACTCTGTCTACGTTGGAGATATAGGTGCGATTTTGGAATTGATTTTGTATTTACATTAAGCAGTAGTAATTAAAATTAAGTGGCTAATATGCTTATGCAATTGGGGGCACTAATTTTTCAAGTTTATGGGAAACTATTATCGTAGTGTCATAATTTTTTATAGTTGGCCGACATAGTTTTCCTGTAGAGTTTTTCGTGGATAGTGAAGCGATTCCTCCAGATTTGCAATGCGACGTATATGTATTTTATGTTGGTGACAATGGGTCTCCTCATTTTGTTCAGAAATGTGGTGTAAAAATTCCTCTATTCATTGTCGCCAAAGCAGAATCACAAGTAGAAAAGGAAGCAGACTGTAAATTAACATTTTCGGTGAATAAGGGCCTGATAAGCTTGACAACTCTGTACAACGGTGAGTCAGTTATATTGTTACAATCGTATTAATGTTTCCGTTAGGTAATCGGGATTTGACGTTCTCGATTTTACTCCTATTATGCAGATTTTGAATGGGCTGAAGAAGCCAATCCAGCTGGAATAACTTTTAAATTATACGATGGTGAAAGGGTAACTTTACTAGCCTCTACCAAGGTTAATTCTACGACTACCTCAAGATATAGAATTCAGTCAAACACAATTGCTGCTATTCACTTAATATTTCGGGATTTTGTTGATCGAATGCAAAGAAAATTCGGACGTGAAAAGTCAGATCTTTCAATCGAACTTGCTGGTTTCGAAAATGAAATACCATTCCTTGCTGAATATTACGGAGAAATTGACGCACACATGTTGAGACGGCGAAGAGATATGCAAATAAAGGTTAATTTCCTCCATAGCATTAATATGAAATCAATCATTAAAAATATGATTTCATTTGCAGCTAATTTTTGAATACTGTAAATATAGGAAGATTTGGCTGATCGTGCTGCCCAGGTGAGGGGTATTGAGAAACGCTTGCTAATACGCTTCAGAGATAAAAATCCTACTCCGTTGACTCAACTGGAAATCCTACTGGAGGGATCCCTAGATCAAATAAACGATTCTATGAATTTTATGCACGACAATGAATTGGTACTTCAAGTTATTCGTTTGTAGAGTAGCTTAAAACAATATTCCTAAAAATGATTTGTAGTATTTGAATGAAGAAGTCTTTGTAACAGGAGAAGGTGAAAAGTGAATGTCGAGTGAGCGGAGCCACACGTTTAATGCTAGAATTAGTGTTGATTCAAGGAAATAGGAGTCCAGAAGAAATTTCTGCAATATCTAGTGCCTTGTGCCCGTATATTTGGCACTACGTTGATGACTGTGGTTGGGAAGAATGTGTTTACAGCGGCCTTTCATATTTGAAGTCTCAAGTGATAACAACTCAAAAGTTCTCTCAAATTGATCCGTCCAAATTAAGAAAAGCAATCAAGTCTACTTTAGAAAAAATTCGCAAAGCTTCTCAAAGTGCATTGCCAACAGCTGGTGAACCAAAAATGGAAACTCAGTCGCAACCAGAGAAACTTGTTGGGAATGAATTGATAGAGCGAATGGTTTCCGCCAGGGCAAGGACGGCACGACGCCGAGATCCAGTTTTAGAATCCATACCTGAACCAGCCGAAGGTGTGAAAAATATATTGCTACACAGTTGGAGCTGGGTATAATTGTATATTTTTGCATACATGACATGATTTATTGGTTTTACTTTTTGCAGATGAAGTAGAGCAAAGAACACCTTCGCCCCAAACTAAGAATCAGATAGAAGACAATGAAGTTGTCAGTGAGGCGCCTGATGATAATGAAGATGTACTGTCCCAAGAAAGCGAGAATAATCGAGTATCAAGGAAAAGCCTTTCACACAGCAATAGCCCAGGAATAATGGGAGCAATCAATGGGGGTTTGGAGCAAATAGAAAATGAAGATAATGGCGATGAAAACTTTTGGTAAATGTATGGAAAAATAGTTCACTTTTCTTCTGTGTGTAAAATTTGATGTTTTCCTGCCGGGGCTGCTCCTGTATATTTTTATGTCACCAAGAATGTTTGTTTTCTTATATTTGGTCTACTTTCAGAAAAAGTAATTATGCTGTCAATACCTACTATTGTATAGTACCGTAACCTGTGTCTATTTATAAGAAATTGATGAGCCAGAGAACTGTTGAAAACAAACGAGTAGATCTGATAGAGTAAAACTCACATCGAATATTTACGTTCTTACTGATAGTTATATGTATATGGCACATTTGTACATAATTGTAGGTAAATGGTAGTAACATTTTCTAAGGATTATTAACGTAGAATAATTATTCGTACAGGATAATGGCATTCAATGTGTAGCTACCTACGCAGATAGTGCATAGCGATGTGAATTTATTTCGTCGAAACAGCTATTTAGTCCATTTGTATGCGACGAGTGTATTTTACAGCCATACACCTTGAAAAGCAGGTATGTCTGTCTATCCATTCTATATTTTAATATGTATGCATGGCTAGAGTACATGTATAATAATACCTTATAGTAGTTGCATAGAGCAGGAGTGATCAATGTCCCAAATCGAACAGAGTGTTCACATTGAATAAAAGGTGATGAAAAGATGTGATTAGTTAAATGCATTACTGCACGTAATAAAACAACTTAGTAATGTACTATAGACACACTTATCAAGAAATGTGTTGTTTTTGTTAGGTGTTAGTATTGCTCAATTATAATTCTATTGCCTGGAGTAGATACATACATACATACAAATATCTTGCACTATATAGTAATAATAATGTGTAACTTAATGTACTCGCTTCTCGCTTTGCTTCGGGTCAAGGCGTTTCTTTATAAACTGGTAACATTAGAATCTACTTAGGTTGAAGAATGTGATGGATGTGCTCTTAATTGTTTTCATGAATTTCATTGAAATCATTCCGCTCTGGTCTTGAGTCTTGATCAAGTCCTGCTTTTGAGCCTCACTTGCCTCGACTCACCTGTCGAATTCACTCATAATCGGAACTATTAATATATTTTAACGCCTGATTTGTTGATGAAATGATTGATGAACTGATGCTAATTTCATATTTTATTATCTAGTGCCTACTCAAGTAGAAAATTTATGTAGAATCCATCAGATGTATTAGCATACGTACATGTTATTCCTTCTTTCAAGTGCTACGCAGTTTACTATTTATTGCTCCAATATGTAGTGTGTACCTTTACAGTTCCACTTCCAAGTGTTCCAACGTATTATTTTCATCCAACACATGTATACATGAACATGTCGTATGCTAAATATATTATTCCACATAAATGGAACATAATATATTATAATACGCAATACGTTCCCGGTTGTATCAACACAGCACAAACCGTCAAAGAGTAAAAATGTTTAAAAGTAGATGCAATTTATGATTTTAATAATAATCAGCATGTTTATGTGAACTGTTTAGAATCTCTAGTGAACTCGGCTCGCGGGAGTGTGCGAGGTCAGTATAAAATTGTTTATTCAATAACACTTAGTTTTGTGGCAATGCTTGTGAAACGGAATAAATAAATAGACAACTATTTATTTTTACTTGTGCCTTGTCTATTTTCACAACTGGTTGGTTGGTCGTTAGTGCCAATTTGCCTTTCACATGGAAATTGCCACCATTATTCATGTCGCTTATTCTAAGAAATCCTAATTTTTAGACGGTTTTAGCAGAGAGAGGCGATTTTTTATGCATGACATCAAATGATCAATAGTCAATACTTTTTCTAGTATTATTGTAGCATGGCATTGTTGGCAACTGGACATTTGGATCGACTCTGACTGGAGATCCATTAAAAGTTCACTGACATTACCATATTTAACCCATCTTAAGTAAATAGTAAATTAAAAGTTTATTTTGCCCAATAATTTTCCATACACAACAAAAAAGCATTAAATCAATGCAGCAATACATAACCACATTAGGCAACTACATAATGGAAAACATCATTCTCGTCAGAAAATATTCACTTTAGTCCTTGTCAGGATTAGAATTTAATCCTTTGTCGCCTGTAGGTCCGCATTGTTGCAATTTTTAATATTTTATGAGATTTTCTACGTTAGGATTTAGGATATTCTATATAAGGATTTCGATATGCTTATTTATATAATATATACAAAGAATAATATGATTGACATACACGATTACTTACGTAATTGTACGAGAAGATTGTAAGCGTTTCTTCTTAGGTATTTGTTTTGTACTTTAATTGCATACAGGAACATTTTTAAACGTTAATTCATGTCCGGTTTGCTGAAAGATTGTTTTATATGCATAGGAGGAGATAAATAAAAGTAGTGCATCAAGTGAATTTTTGCAGTCAGATTTGTGAGTTATTCAGGTGTCTCCAAATGCCCATGGTTTAGATCTTTATCCAAATGTTACGTTAGGCCAGAAAAGAAAATTCGCCCTATTCGAATTATCGACATTTAGTTGTAAAAGAGACCCTTTTTCAAATAATCGATATAACTATTGAACGAACTATCGTATCAACAAACTGAAGTGCACAAAATGTTCATAAAGTTATTTACTGTCTACAACCGTGTACCGAAGAATCTTGATTGTGCACTTCGTTTGGAAGTTATGATTTTGAAAAGAAAAAAATTATTTTCCAATTTTTAGGCAAGCCTCGCTCGTGCAATGAACGATTTAGGCCATGAAAATATTTTGTACAGCCCTGTTCCTGATTTAGTATTGTCTTCTCCCAAGGTCACGTGAGTTGAACTATAATGAAACATGCCCAGGGCTGCACAATAGTACCTATATATACTTCATAGCCTAAATCTACTAAAGAATCTCTAGTAGAGTTTATGGGTATCGTATGGGTATAATATTATGTGATTAAGTAGTAATGGTAAGTACTTATTAAGGAAGGTACATCATGTAGGAAAGAAAGTGTTTTCAAATTGTTGTTAGCATTGTTATCATGTCTGGCGCCAAAAATATTGTAATTACAAGACATTATAGAGATCTTTTGGTTTTTGAGGTCTGTATGATGTATTAGTAGTGTAGTGGCTCTCTGCTCAGCGTACTTTTAATAAAATTCTTATTGTCTCCGTGAGAAATGGCGAGTTGGTTGGTGTTGGTACAGGTAAATATTTATTAGAACCCATTTTCAACTGTCTGATGTGATTGCTTTTTATACTATAACATTGGTTTTGGAAAATTTTTCTGGTTCGTCTGTCTCCAGTCAAGTTTGTAGCTTGAGACTATGGAGTATGGAGATTGTATAGGAATTTCGAACAGGATCTAACACATAGGATTCCTTACATGCAAATCTATTTACGCAATAAAGGTATTTATGTAAAGTTAGTATTTACAATGCAAGAAGGATAAGCCGAAGGTACGACTACATTTCGTTAATCCAGTCAAGTCCATTGTCCAGCCAAAAGCTAAACCAGTATCTATATAGCTTTATATAAGGATCATATATAATATATGCATATAATTTATTAGGTAATATGTATAGTAGCAGTATTTGCATTGCGTTGTAGACTTGTCGTTACTCGAATCATAGTCTATGTAAATGTAAATCTGGGTAGGTACCTGTATCGCACAATATAAAAATGAGAAAACATATAAGTTTTGCCCACAGCATGCATAAAGTCGCATTGTATTTTCGAGCATTAAAGTTATTCTTTAGCAGGATGTAGCCATAAAGTTATTAGATGTAGAAGAGACTTTTCATTCCAGCACATCAAATGATTAGGAAAGTAGTTATGCATGTTATCCATTTCTTTGTAGGTAGGTATACTATACTAAAATACTAAACTAAGTAGATGTTTACGTATTGAACGTACATAATATATGTACATAATGCAATTATATTTGTCTAAATTTCTCAAACTAACTTTGGTTTTGTAGTGATAATTCATTTTACGCATTCATTTAGCTATCCAGCCAGCAAATATCATCGTAAGTGCAATGAGAAAGGTGTACAACACCTTGGTACATAGAGCTCTGCCACGCACGTTAGCAAATCCCTTTGCATATCATAACACATATTTAACTAATCTTACTATGGGCAAAACAATTGTTCGTGATGCAATGCAAATATACATGTACATACATAAGTACTTACGTACAGTGTACTAGTGGAGTGTAACTTGTGTAACTGAATCCATCCTTTAATTAATGATTTTAAGCGAGTGCAGAAAAAACTGGATAAGATGAATTGTGTTCCGCAACTAATTCATATTCAAGATTCAATTTTCTCTACCTATATTAAAACTTGGTTTTACATTTATACTGTGTATATCCAACACAGTCACTGTTATGTGTCTAAAAAACTTACAAGCTATATTATGCTAGTGAGTAGTGGGTAGACATAATATTAAAAGGTAATCATCATGCATAATAATGTATTAGCCCAGTGAACACAATTTTCATTAGTTTTCTTCGGTAACTAAACAGAGAGAGGGATTTTTCTTATAAGGGAAAATTTCATCTACTTACCCTCCAAAAGTATACATTGAGGATGTAGACTCTACTAATCGCGAGTGGAACTATGACAGGTATAAGGATACTACTAAATAAAATATTATTATGTGTACTAGCTGTAGTAATGGACAAGATTGGCTAGACTAGACTGATCATTTGGTTTTATATGCATATTGTGCCTTCTCCTTGACTTGCATTTCTTAAGTAAGCTGTTGTACTTTATAATGTAAGTAAGCGTAAAAACATGACACGTTGTACAAATGCAATGCAAATTTTATTTTTTATGATTGCGTGACTGTGAACTGTAAGCATCGAAATATCTTGTATTTGTGTAATAAATATCGGCTCCATTGTTGAGAATTCCATGCATATGTAATTCTGTTTGCTTAAGTACGTAGCTTCAAGACTAATGATTATCCCTACCGCAGTATTCAACCACTGCATAATAATCTACAAATCACACTTGAGCTTGGCGTTGCGACTTCGGTCAGCCGACAGCCATGGAATTTACACCTTGCATTTGTTAAGCGAGAATTTACTTTCTTCAATTAGAATAATAGAATATTGTACAAGTTAGAACAATGATTCTGCTTACACAAACAAATTAAGTTCCGCGGACAAGAATATTTATGTCATTAAACATAATTATTGTAGAACATCTCATAGGTTCCATTGATGTAAATACCTAGATTGATATAATAATTCACTGAGTTGTCTATGAAATATTACTGTAACATTTTCATTGTTTCTGGAAATAGCTTCCGAGGCAATTGAACAATCCTGAAATAGATTTACTACTGATTTTGTACATGTTTTAATTTTAACTGCATGTTACTGACTTACAGGATTGAGCTTTTCTTACAAAAAGTACTTGCCACGCCTAAATTATATCATTTTTCCTCCTGTGAAGTATTTTTCCTATAAACCTGTAGCAATATTTAAAGGCTGTATCGTATCATGCAGCATTATTTATTAACATTCCTTAAAAACTGTTCATAGGTAAGTAGGCAGCAGTTAGAGAGTGCTAATAATGTCTGTAAAGGTTTTACAAGATATAAGAAGGATTTGCGAGCCAGCCGGCGCCAATGTGTAGTCTAGTATGTGCATCACAAAATTACAATCACATCTCTATCTTAAGCATACCTGTTTCTTATCTGCTTTTATGCTACTTATAATATTATGAACTTTAATTTTATGCATTGTTTTTTCGTCTTTTCAATAAAAATAAGTGGATTACTGTGTAGGTCAGCTTCATGCTATTTGTTTTTACGTTGTTGTTTATAACACTTTCTTTCAACAAGGATGTTTGCAAATTAATAATGTTTTGAGCCTTAAATTTTGGATATGTACACGAATTCTAAGGATGGAAATCTTCGGCATTTTTTATTTTGGCAATTTCAGATGAAATTATTTACTATTTGTCATTATTTAATGGTTTGTTGACAAACAATATTTGACTAGTAATTTAGTGACTTTTTATTAAATTGGGTCGCCCAAAGTTTTGACGATTACTTATTTTATGACAATGTTTATTGCCTTTTAATAGGGGTTGAATGGTATATAGTCATCGGTTTGTTTTTGCTGTTGCTATTTCGTAAGAAACTGTTTAACGTTGCTCTGAAAGATGTTTAGTGTCGGCCTTTGATTTTGTGTTACTACCCTCGCAGAGGTTCATAGGACACAAATGTTTGGAAGGGAAATGGGTTTTAGGTATATATCTGCTATCTTTTCCGTAAGCACCAGGAATTCATTGACTTCAAAATGAAGTGAGTTACTACTGTGTAGGTGAAAGGTCATCAAGGATGCACGCTTGAAGCAGAGTATATACATTCCATAATGCTTGCTAAAAATCGCAACATAGTAATCATTAAACATACAGTTAAGAATTCATGATAAATAATAACATGTGTGATTTGGTATGTGGTGTTTGTTCAGTTATGTTAGTGGGGAGTGAGTGAGCATGGGATTTGCATGGCACTTGAGAAATGAAAATATGATGAATACACTGATACGGAAACAAACGTTGTACTCATTGGAATAATTTCTCTGGTTTTAGCTTGTTTTCGTCGGTTTTGTTCCTCATTGCTTTTATAGTCATTAAACTATGTGTACGCAACTTGATTTTGATAGTATACAAATATTTATGAGTTGAAATGAACATTTATTAATGAGTCCAATTGCTAACACAGCTCACAACACGCAAAAACTCAGTAAAAAATGTCTATCCCTATTTAGAAAATATTTTCTAGGTACACCAGTTAATTGTAATTATTTAAGTGGATATAATTAAAGTATTTATAGTGGAAGATTACAGCTTATTGGAAATAAATCTTATCTTTATAGACGCTGGGTTAGGACCCTAAATAAGACGAGTCGGCCGTCGACAGAGTAAAATTTTGTTTGTTGGGAAGGCTGATGTGTAGCAAAAGAATAGATTAGAGTGATAATACCGTTTTATTATCATATTAGTATTAGTTGTAGTTGTAGTATGTATTTACGTTGAGTATGATAATTAGCAAGTTTTATTACATACGTACGCTGTGGTTTAGTATTTCGGCTTCACGTTCCATTCTAGTATAAGTACATCTGTAGCATGTATTTATTATTCGTTTATCTCTATTCTATGCTAACTCTCTTCTTCTATGCCTATCATCTATGTGGTTTGCAAAGAGAATAGTTGTCGGTAAAAGAAGTGAAGAGAATCTTAAGATGATGTGGTAGAGTCACGTGCTTGTCGACTGAAGAATCAGTCAAATTAAGGTTATGAAATGGACAGCAAAGGCTAGGAGGGCATTTGCTTTGCACAAACAACTTGGTAGGACTCTATCATTAATCTTTCTTCACAGTAACCGGGCTCGTGGAGCACAGCTTAGTTTTTTTGTTCTTTTTTGCTACTATGTATGTATACAGTATACACATAAGTAGCTACAGTCAGATATATCCATTATTTTACTACTTATACTATTATCTGCAAAAGGAAAAGCACCACTTTGTTTAATTTATTTGCACTTCGTTCCTATTGTATCGGCCTATAGAGGTGTAAGTCTCTCTCTATACTATTTTCTAAATTGTTTTCCATATATACCTAATAGTATTTAGGTGTCTAGGACTTTTCAACGTTCAACTTGCAGTAATACAAATGCATTGCATGCATCTAACAAGTATTAAGCTTTCTTGTACAGCAACAACCTTGGTAGTAAAGGTGTCTGTTCTGTTAGTAGCTTAATTTATAATGTATAGTAGCCAAGATGTGGCTACACACAAGTTGATAAGGTCATTCATACTCGTTTCTGTAGTCGATAGAAAAATAGTTTGCCTGCCTGCCTGCCATGAAAGTCTCCTGACTGTGGAAAATTCCTGGCTACTTTGCGCAAGATGAAATTAATTCTTCTGCCACTGCAACCACCAAACCCCAGTGACAATTGACCCCTGAAGACAACTAGTTACTGACTGACTAAAGTGTTTCCTGTGACATGATCAGTTACTATCTTTTTCCACGATAAAAGTCATTAAATATCTAGGCATTTAATTTTCTCCTTTCATCCACTTTATATCTTTAATGACAGACTCATAGGAGTCAACTCCACTCAGGGTGTCCATTCGTGGAAATCATTAAATTTTACTATCTTTAGCATGTACTGCTGCAGAATGAATTTTTTAAACGTTTAGTTATTCTTATCTATCCATGAATTTCCATGCATGCGTCACTAGGATAAAAATACTATTATTTGTAGCGCGTTAAGTTTCATTTTATCATGTTGTGTAGGTCGGTTACAAATATAAATACCTACTCGCTTTCCCTATTGTAAACCATAATTCATGTGTAAGCAGGCAAAAAATGTAAATTGTAAAGAGCCGCAAAAAGCTTTGGACAGTATTTGTCATCGTCTCTGAAGCTTTGCAGCCTAATCGTTTTGAGTGATGTACATACAAACGCATTATTAATGTCATCTCTGTTTATGTCATGAAAAGCATTAAAATACCAGAATGTGCCTCCAGACGGTGTACACTGTGTAGACAACAATAGGAAATATAAGTAAAATTATTCCTGGTTGGGGTTTGCACAAATATTCTAAACCACATTGGTAAATGACTTTTCTTATTGCTAAGGAATGGTGATACAGGTTTTAACCAAGTGGACTCTGTTCATTTCTAAGAATTTTAGTTCAAAAATAATATTATTCGTTAGCAGCATTTGTTACGCAAACAGAAACTATCAAGTAAGATGTTCAAAGCTAAGAATTACTTTAGGAAATTGCACAAGAGATAATGTAGGGAAATACATTATGGCATAATAAGAATATTGGCTACAGCTACTTACTTATGCTTGTTAGTGGAAATATCTTTAAATCCTAGTTACATTTACATTGTAGCTCTTGTCTTAAGTATGCATCGACAGAATTAAAGCGTTTCATTTTCAGTTGGCTCACTTCACAAACTGAGATAGCTGAGAATTTTCACTCAAAGTAAATATTGTCCAGACACACGTACCTAATTGGTGATGATAAGTATCTTCTGCAGCATGTAAACTTATATTTTCCCAGTCAAGTCAAGCCGTACAGCGTAGGATCTTGCATTTTGTCTGTTTCCTTGTCTGATCTAAACGCGAATTGCTTGGGATTCCCATGTTTCTCTTTAATTGGTGGAAAATCTAGCCAAGTAGTTGGATTAAAACATGAGTCAGTATTCAGTGTTGAGTAATTCCGTTCAGTACACACACATCTGTTTATATAAGTGCTACATTTGCACATAGCAAATAGACATGGGTTCCTCCGTTTTCCTTACTATCTCATTCTTATCATGCTCCCTAATATTAAATGTGTAACAAGATAGTATTTCATATTATCATTGTCATATTATAGGCATTTATGAGATTCCTTGTCGATAGTTGGACGAAGCATGGATGAGCTGATAGTGATTATGATATTCTTAACAAAGTCCTTGACCTCAAAAATTTCATGCAAAATCCTAGTTTATTGCACTCTGAGTCCATTTATTATGTACATACTTTCTTTAATATGAATTGTACGTCCAATCAAGTTTCAATCTGTTACATGTTATAAGTCTTATTACTTATCACTTATCAGCGACTAGTATTGCGGAAGCTACTTCATATGACTTCTGTCCGTCCGTGTGTCTGTGTATCACTACGATAACCCAGAAATGGGTGAAATTGGACGCTTAGCTATTGGGGGATGAGTACAAAAGTTTTCAATTCAGGGCTGGTGAATTTGCGGTAAGTTGTCTCCGGTCCTGAACCCTGGGGTGGGATGTAGGCAAAATTTGGTTTGTCTGGATGATTTCCAGTACTACGTATCATAGTCAGTTAGTATTAGTGTGATTTGACACTACATGATGAAATGGGCGTTGTTTTGGACATTTCTACGCCAGAATAACTCGGCAAAAACACCTTAGATTACTAATAAGTCCTCATGCGTCAAAACACCTCGGTCAAAATTAAGTCGGGCATATAAACGTCAGCTATGTCCGGTGGAAACCCAAATTTGGCAAACTGATCTAACCTAACCTAAGTTAAACTAACCTATCCTAAGCTAATCTAGCATGAACTAACCTAGGTGTTTTCGGAGGTAATTTTGGCCAAGGTGCATGAGGTCTTATTATTACTCAGAGGTGACTTTGGTCCGAGGTGTTTAAGATGTGCTACCACACACAACACGTTATCTATGATTTCATATCGCCATGTACAGATATCTGTCCCTTCCTCAACTTAATTATATGTGTTTGCTATGGTTTATTGATTATAACCTTTCCTCTAGCGCCATAAGCATAACTCAGACTATCTGCTATCAATATGATGGAATGCCATTTTCTATTCATCTGTGATTTAATTATTAATCTCATCCTAACTACCTTAAGCTTTTATCATCAATAATTATTATTAATCTGTTGTTATTACTTTTATTACAAACCTTTTACATACAATGATTCGATAACAACAGTGCGACAGTACAATAACAGTATTGTCGCACTCTTAATAAACTGTATGCAGCTTGTGGAAACTCAATGACCTACTTGATACCTACGTAATATGAAACTCAAGTATACATTAATAGGCTGTTGGCGTTTATTCAATGTGTAGTTATGACCAAACTAAGGCAGTAATAAAATTCTTTCGTTTTCATTGATCCTTTTTAATGTCTTCAGATGCCTACTACTGAACATCTTGTTGTATGTTGCCACATAAATGCATGTATACAAAAAGTAACAGTGTACATAGTAGTGAAACATAATATGATGTGGCACTTCAAGATTTTAGTCTTTGAGAAAGCATATTTTCTAATTTATTCCAATACCACTGCACTTTCTGTCTAATTCATGTCTCGTCTTTGCATGGAGTAACAAATATTTTGATAATAAATAACAAAACGATATAATGAATACTGCAGTATAGGTACATCGATATAATTATAGTATACCTAGCTCCTATTCTATGAGTAATCACTACAGTAAAATTGTGGCACGTATATCTCATCTCGCATCTTGAACACCAAGATGCTTTCTCAGTCGTCATGATGTAGATCTGCTATTTTTATGGAGGATTTGGTCAATAAAAGGATCTGAACGTTAGTGCAAATTGAATAATTGTTGTTTAGAGTCCTAAGTCCCAAGTCTTTCTTGATGCAAATATGGTACAAAATACCATTGGTGACATTCCAACCATGAAAACTAAGGATGACAATAAGTATTCGGAAATCGGAACGTTGTTCTGAAGTGTTAAATATTTCAGTACCTACCTACGCATCGTAGTAAAAGTCTAAAGAATGTACAGTGTCCATCTTGTTAAGTTTACAAATGTAGCTGATTCAGTTGTTTATCTTGCCAAAAATTAAAGTTTATTTAACGATTCCATTGTGATTAACAATCTTTACCATTCATTTTTGTCCAATTTAGAGCGGCGGCAACAAAAAGGCTGCAGAAATAACTAGAAAGATAATTTTTATTAGAGCACTAAACAAGAAATCCTTCTTGAGTCCAAATATCATCGATAATGACTAAAGAGATGAATTTGGACTATGGACAGGTCAGGGTCAGACACGAAAGAAAGTCTTGAATTTTTCTCGTAAGTGTGTTATTAATGGTATTATTACTCGTCAGTACAGTATGCATGCACTCATATTTGTAGTAGTATTTATATACGTAGTGATTGCCTAACAGATTCAAAGAAAAATGAGACGGGGATTACGATATGTTGTCTTCGCGTTCATTAACTAGCCATTTAGCCACCTAAGCTGCTTCCTAATTAGATTTTCTTTCCGCTGTGGCAAAGCAATTGAAAAATGTGTTTGTAAGGATTCACTAAGCAATGAGCATGAAAACAATAAACAGTTTTAAAACTCTGTGACGTGTGGAGCAGTGTTTGTGGGGGACCCTGTATATGAGTATTGCAAATCAGTGTCCTGAAATCGCTTAGTCTGGCAGAAGCTAAACAATAAAATAAGTTGTAGAACAAGTAAGTATTCATCTTCGGCTACACTACATAATATGAAATATTGTATGCTAACATAAGAAGATAACCTTTATTTGAGTATGGATAAGATTTTGTATTGAAGTAGTTAAAGTAAGTAGTAGAGTATAGGGATGGCCCAGGACGAGTGCTCTGCGGGTTGCTGGCTCCACAAAGTCCGCTCGTCTTGACATCCTAATACAGGTGGGGCTTTGAAACCTCTGGGCTTCTTTTGGCTCACTTAAAATCCACCTTGCAAATCCATAGCAGCTTCACTGACGATGTGACGAGGAAAGAATGAGGAAATCAAATGAATACTTGAGGCACGAGGAAAATCTTGCCTCCTCTCGTCTCTTCTCTGCCAACTAAATTCTCATCATCAACACCAACAACTGCAAAGCATTGTAATGTAACAGCAGACAGAAAACACTCCGTCGCCATCCTCTCTCCGTCTCGATCTGTCTTCACCAGCCTTAAGACAAAACAATATCATTTATTTGAATGCACTGCGAAAAAGTAAACCAAACAATATCTAATAGCAATTAATTTCCTCTGCGAGTGATTGATTGGCCATTGCGATTATTTAGCAAATTAGCAAGCGTCTTGTCCATTACCCTGTACAATATAATTTAACAGTCTCAGGTGTCCGATATACTTTTACTTATCTTGGTCCAATGCCATTATAGTAGCTCAGCTCCATCCATGCATTCTAACAACTAATACTTTAGTTCCTTCCAAACAGTGCCTACTCATTTTGCTTTGTTTACGTTAATTTAGCTCAGCCCAATTCAGGTGTCCGATATACTTTTACTTATCTTGGTCCAATGCCATTATAGCAGCTCAGCTCCATCCATGCATTCTAACAACTAATACTTTAGTTCCTTCCAAACAGTGCCTACTCATTTTGCTTTGTTTACGTTAATTTAGCTCAGCCCAATACATAGTACTTGTACATGCTAATAATTTTTCAACAATTAATTTCATTATGTAGTCCTTGTACTTGGAAATTGCTTGAAACAGACAGAGATACTCAATAGTATGTAGCTATTGCATTTAAAGTCATTCATTGTTCAACTGTAAATAAGTCAACAATAGTGCATAGCAGGAATTCTTTAGATTTAAATTTGTTGATGGCTGTTGTGTTAATTGCTTTTAATAAGTAACAATATTATGTCACTCGAGTTTGTTTAACAGTTGAACATTTCACTTGCATACTAATTATGCACATTGATAGAAATTATGTAGCTATTGCAATAGGTACTGACTTCTTCGTCCATGATAAGCAATATGTAATTACCATAATGTAAACATAATTAATGCAAAGGTCAAGGTTTTTGCACTTTCATGCATTCATAATAATGTTATTTGTCTCATGTTATCTTGCACATAAAAACGTGTACGTTTTTTCGTTTTCGTCTCTCAAACTGCTTCAGTAAAGATAAAATAAATGTTATGTACTTAACTACCATCCAATTGCACACAATAACAGCCCTAATGTCATTACTTTGTATTAGGTACAAGTTAATTGAAACCAATTCTTTAGTGCTTTAATTTTTTTCATTGATTCCTTTCAAAATTCCATTCATTTAACTAAGCAGTATTAAAATGGACAATGAAAAATAAAAGATATTATTTTTTTTTTCAAATGCTGCTGCTATCTTGGTAAATCTAATGTCCAAGGAAATTAAAAAGCTTGCGTAAAAATTAGTTTACATGTGTAGGTGTACATGTGTAGGTTTTATGGAATGTAAAATGCATCTAAGATTTAAGCGTGTTACATTAGTTAACGAAGGATCTATCGATAAAATGACAAAAGGAGCGTAGAGGAAAAGTAAGTAGTAGTCATTTAGTGAGATGAGAGGCAATGAAACTGGAGGTGCAATGTAGTTGACACAGTGGGGCACATTACGTCAGGTGATAATGTACATTAGGAATGTTTGATAACATTCCTTTCTCACCTAAGAGCCAGATAGAGGAGCTAGGCTTGGATCTCCCTCAGATGAATGACTAATAACACGAGGATTAGTAGAGTAGATAGAAGTATAGCTATTGTTCACGTCCATATAGGGAGACATATAAGTAGTGCTAGGTGTTTGGAAGCGGAGCCGACCGTGAGCTGGCTCCAGCATATACTTGATAATTCAATGATAGGGCTCTCCACGTTGTCCGACTAGAAAAAGGCTGTGACAGCTTGCAAATTTCCATGCCAAAAAACTTAACAAGTAAATGCCTTCGAAGGACGTTTGCTCGCATCTAAGTCTGTAGGTACACAATAACAATTTAGAGAGACAGAGAGAGAGAGAGAGAGGAGCAAGATCGGCGTAGACATCGTCTGTAGCCTGCATCTTCTTACTTGTCTCAACTATTCACTCTCACTCACTTCGCTTATCATTAGCTTAGATTACCTGAGGAAACAGAATCGCATTTATTACTGTGCCTTTATAAGTTACCTTAGTTCAGCGTCTATTTCTTAGCCTACTATACGAGTAAAGATATTGTGCATGCCAAGGAAGGTGTACTTGTGTAGTATCATATTATAATATGAATGATTATTATTCCTAATATGTACTCTGCACTTGATCTATGTGTGTATTTCCATGTATACACGAGGATTTTTAGCTAAAAGTAAACTGTTCGTGTTCACCTGTTTACTCGTAGGTACTTTATCTTCCTTTGCATACATACACACATGTAAATAGAGGCAAATGTGTGCAAAAAAGACAACGAAAAGCAAAGCACAATTAATATTGCAGATTTCTCTGTCTCTGTCTGTGCCTTTGGTAATAGTGTAGTTTAGTTAGTATGCCAAGCCTTAGCGGACGGACGGACGACGGCGCGGTGACTACTTATTTTATAGGTTGTCTTCTGTGTAATGAATATGATTATTATACATAACATGATTATCATTACCATCAAAATATTTATGCTTCTTTTCTATGCTCATGCTGCCCTTCTTCTTATACTATCCTCTATCTATCGTGTACACTATTGTGCTTGATATGTATAGACATAGACATGCAATGCATAGGTAGGGAGTAGTATATAGCATCTCAAGTAAAACAAAGCAGAATGGTTATGCAAACAGAAGTCAAGACAGAGGAGAGTCGACTGCAGTCTAGCCTGGCCTGAAGAAGAGTTTTCTGTCTCCACATGAGCACAAAAATTAATTACTATCGGCTCTACTTGAAATATTTGATATCTGAATCTGACACTTACAACTGTGAGGGTAATCATTCATGTCCAGTCATACTACATACATATACACAAGATACTTTCGAGTCGCTAACTAATTGATCTTATTAATTATTCGCCCTTTTGCTCATCTGTCATATATTTTACTTTAAGACTCGGGAATACATTTACATTTTAAATTATACCTTTTACACTTACACTATGTACTACATTTATTCCATTATTGGGAGCATCTCCTTATAAGAATACTACATTTCTAACCGGTAATTCATCCTGTATATCTATGCTCTTTACTATTACTATTACCTACACTATTTATTATGTTATGTATCGACGGTTCGCGAGAGGAATCCCGAATAAGCCCCCCACACAAATTTAGATACCTACAAGAAATTGTATGCTAAATCTGTCTAAAAAGTCTCTGATAAAGATAATAATGCCATTTTTAAGTTTTGATGATCATTGTGCTTTCGTTGATTGCCTATTTGAGGTCTTAATGGAAACGATGTACAAAAATGCATACGTACACTCAGAAAGACATTTATTATTACGCATGTGTACACTGGCAAGGCTATGTAAACATTATGATTATGACCAGTGACTATTTCCTTTCCTTTTATAATATGCCATAAAATAATATGTGAAAAAAATACGTTGGAGGAATCTTAAGTTTACAAAAGTATTTTGTTTTTATCTCACCGTGAGCTAATAGATATTTAGTTAATGCAGTATTTGCTTCAGCGCCTCGACTATTTAGTCAAGTACACACTTAGGCTCTGTTTCTTTACCCTCTAAGTTATTGCTGTACCATTTAAAGTATAGAATATATTGTTTTGTTCTGTTTTGTTGACTAAAACAAATCCGGATTCTTGTCTTATCAGAAGGAACCCTAATGCATTACATTCCACATTTCACAGATTTATCTAACTGTGCACGTTATCGTAAGTGAACGCTGTACAATAGGACAGGCTAAGTAATAATAGAGATATTTTGATGTACCTGTGCCTGTGAGAGTGAGTGCATTTTCCATTCGAGTGGCTTTAGGATTACATTCCTCTTTGCTCTCTCACTATTGTCAAATGTCACTGATGTCATTTGAACAAATTCCAGTTGTTTTGTTGTTATTGTTTCCGTTGCACCGGAAAGCAATCAATGGGCTCTGGTATTTGGAAAACATAATAATGACAAAAGATAAGTTAGGTTAGGTAAGTAAGTAGGTGGAGAAACCGTTCACAGGCATCCCTAAATGACTTTCTCATTAAATAAAAATATCTGGGTAAAGCATAAGCACTCTACGTGCTGTGCCGAGTACCATATGCCATACCATAGGATATCATCACCGTACAAAAGCCTTCATAACAGGCACACTGGCTTCCACTTGCTAGTTTCGTCATTACTTTACGAGAAAATGGCTCAACTAATCACAGCATTTCATTCTTACTCATTCATGCATTGCTTCAATTATTCCCTTTGATGGTATTTACTGTTAACTGTTTATTATTGTTTAGAAGTACCACATTTGAATACAGGGTATCAAACAACTAGTGACTAGTGCAATACTTAATGACTGAGCCAAGAGTTACAATCAGAACCGAAAAATACAAAAGTATTTAACAAGGTCATCAGTTTAATTTTCATTACTCGTATGTTATAACGGCATATTCGCTTGTAAGTAGGTAACGAAATTCTATGAAAGATTAATTCAAACTATCTGCTTAACAATATTGTGGCAAATTATTGATGACCACGTAAATCTAAACACCGATGTCAAGTTGAAGTCAATAATAAAATTCGCTTCGTAAATGAAATTTGCTATCATGATTGATAACATTTTTTAGTAGATAAAAACAAGCAAAAGTATTAATGTAATGCAAGTGTGTAAATGGAGTGCATTTGCTATGATTCATATTTTCCACGTGTGTAGCTAATTAATACCACAGTCATAATAAAAGTAAAGTAGGTGTGATTAGAAAAAGACCGAAATGTTAATTATATGATGGGTGAATCAGTTAGCCGGAAATGATTGGTGGAAGGGTAAACACGTTTGTTACAAAAAAATATAGGTCTAGTTTTCATAGGAGGCAGTGTGCTGATGGTGATGTAGGGTTTTAATGTGATGAATCCACTTTTTCTTTTCTTAAGTAGGTACTGTACTTATAATATTTTTATTTATTATTTTATCATCTAGCTACCTAGTTCACAATTCACATGTGAATGGATGGAAGGAAATAATGATTACAAGTGTTTATTCTGTGAGTATTGTCGTATTTAGTTCATGAAGGAAGCATTAACTTCTTTGCATTGTGAAAGCAATTAGTTGAGTATGTTTCTTGAGATGAACTGCATTTGACAGGTAGTATTTAATGAAACTAATCCTGATGGAGCGTCTATTAAGCTTGTACAGTTTATTAAATATACATAACAGATCGATGTATGTACATTTACATGCATGTGTTATCCTCTTGGTAGAACAAGATCAGGATTGAGTTCTGCTGCTGTTGTGATGTGATGTGAGTCATTTCACTCAGTGCAGATGCAAACTCCGTTGGAATATTAAATAGAGCTAGTACCTAGCTACTCCAGTTAGTATCTCCGTAGTCCGTACATGTTCATTGACCTGAAGTACATATTTATGTACGTAGTAAAATCTGCTCTGCAAACTCCGTGGTTTAAATGCTCACTACAATAATATCTGCATGCACTATAAAACGTCAAAAATTGCATATTATGTATCTTCTTTCGACAGATATGATTTTAGAGCTGAGAAAAATGCGTTGGCGTCCTCCAGTCACTTAAACTCACATTCAATGGGGGAAATACAATAAAGATGCAAGCTCAGGAATACTGTACATGAGATGTGGTTTATATTCTTGAACTGATAAAGCATTCAAGTTAGATTTTAAGCAACAGTGTATAATATTTCTTGCCTATCATTGACTCTAATAACAACAGGTATGCAAAATGAGCTCTCATAAAGCATTTGCAGTCACAACAGACTAGTATCACAGTCTAATAAATATAACATCACATCACAACAGCATAATCTGCCTTAATACTTGTTTCGTGTGCATATATAATTGTTGAGCATAATAACAGCTAGGAGGGATAGTTCTCTTGATGTGTGCTGTGTACTCTTTATTAAAAATTAAAAGCTTTCTGTATCTCCGCATTATTTTCTTGGGCAACCTTTAAAGGTCCTTCTGTCTCGCACACTCCCTATAATATTTTCTCTTCAAGATAATATGGCTATATTTATAGCTATACCTTATTATTCAACAAAACAGAACAGATCTCTGTGTTTAGTCAATAGGCTAGCCTGGATACGTAACCCATCGTACATCAATATCTATTTTATCAGTATTAGTGCATGATAAAATAGAGAAGCAAAATGAGATTCTAGTTGTATTAAGCCTTTCCCTCTGGGTGTGCTTGCTTTTTGTTGTTGCATTTGATGTTTTCTTTGCCTATTGCTAAAAAACCAGTCACTCAGTCTCATTCTGCTCTTAATATTTATGTAAATACAAATAGGCTACATATATATTGCAAAAGTATTGAATAAAAGGGCGATGATGGATTAAAAGGATGACTTATTTGCCTTGCCAGAAGGTAATCTACATAGCTGTCTTCTTCTTCAACCCAAATCACAATATTTATCAGTCAGTCTAGTTTTTGGCTAGACAATAAAACTGCCCTATCTCTTATCTATTCACAACTAAAAAGCTTTCGAAAATCATTTTCGCGAAAATATTATTGCTTCTTCCTGCAAATACTACGAATAATTTTGTAATCAATCTCAGGAGTGAAAATAGCAAATCTAACATAAATATTGGATTTTCATTAAATTATAATTGTCGCGTGTACATATCTGTGCTATCCACATTTGAAGTGGCAGCTTAACATAAATTGACGATCGTTAGAGTTCCAAGTTCCAACAACATCCCTGGAAAGCTCACAGGCTGACCACAAATTTAGCCAAATGTTAATGCAACAATGTTTCACCTACTCTATTTGTAATTTAGTACGCGTATCATATAAATTCTTCAAAGTAAGATAGCAATTCAGGTTAATCTATATTTGCATTTCATTGTCTACTTATCTCTTATGTACACTGTGTACATTTAGGTTTCAGGTGACATGACGGCTAACACCGAGCGTGTGCCTGGATCATTGTTCAATTTGTAAATCAGTTTGATAAGATATTTGGGTGCTTCTGAGTACAGCTTGAATAAAATCATCAAAATGACTGCAGAAGTGTCATCATGACATAACTGGTAGCTAAAAAGCCATTCCATATACAGTCAGAGGCTATAAATCTATTATTGTACCGCAACGGAAGTAGGGAATTACTATTAGTCTTACTTATGTCAATTCACCACTTATACAAAGCGCTTTGGGTTATTAAACAATGCAACTACTTTTATATTGTGTTTATGAAACTAGAAAGAGTAGAAGCACTTTCAATGTCCATAATCATAAAATCATGACAATAATTTAATAGGAAAGTAAAACTAAGTGGATGTTTATTTGCTTGAGTGTATTATCTTACACTGCACTATGCATATAAGTATACCGCGTAGAAGTATTTAGCATAAATAGGCAGTTAGGTATTTATGCCACAAGTCACAAGGGCAGGCCACACAGAATCAAGTTAAAGTAGCAAAAGGGTTGTACTACTTGATCTCAGTTTATGAATGAAATTAAGCTTGATGATGTCAACAATTTGCTTTACTATCTGCGGTCGTAAAAATAATCGGATTTTTAATAAACATGAGTGGAGATTAAAGAGTTGAAATGTTGCCTACGAACAAAGTGAACAAACTGTTTTCCACTTGCAGTTTTACTGCTCCTAATTTTTATACCTTTCTGGAGTAGATATGTCAATTATTTATGCAAGCTAACTAACATATAAACGTTTAAATGGATGTGTGGGATTTTTTTTATCAATTTGTTTACAAAATGATGCATACGGGTCGGGTGGCTTGGCTTGGTGTTGATTGAAGTCCAGTTTCTGTACACACCGTACACACTTTTGAACTACTTACCATTGTTAATACCATACTGCATTTTTTTATCTTATTTTAACAGCAACATAATAACCAAAATAATCAAATGTAAACGGTAGACATATGTAAATACGTCAGATTTCATAATTTGAATTTAATTTATTCAATAGAAGTTATCATATCATAGATTGTGAAGCTAAGAAAGCCGGCGGGTAGGATTTTCTACGAATTTATACAAACATTGTCCTACAACTCTTATTTCGAGTGACTTATTAAATTAGGTATTTTATTTTTCTAACGACCGAGTTTATCCGACAGTAGTTTTAAACTGCACTGCAATGAAATACTTTCCTCGATAAGTAGCTGTACAAAGTTGTGCTATTTTCGCAATTTTGCACACACTTAATCTTATAATTTCATCGTCTCAAACACAGTGCAAATTCGACTGGCAAATGACCCCTATCTATATTAATTATAATGCGTTCAGTTTTCATTAGTAAATGTGTTTAAATGCAATTAATTTACCAGATTCTTCCTTTTTCATTCTTGAGCTGTTACGTTTATTGTGCAATTATTGCCCACAAAATTTGGGAATACCATAAAATGTTTTGTAAACAGTAATCCTTTCTCGGAGAACTCGAATTTTCCGAAATTCTAATTATAACCCAAATAGAGTATCTAATGCTTTTCTAAGTTTATGCTGACATTCTTAATATTTTATGTAACTTTTATCTTGTAGAAAAATGCTTCTAAGCAGCTTATGATTTTTTACTACTGCTGTACACAACAGGCGAGACCGTTATCGCTCCTGCAATTCTTGGTAAGTACGAGTATAAGGATTACTGTAGGCAGTGCTTCCTTTCAATTTTTCTAAATCTCGTGGCCTACTGCAGTCAAGTAACAGTCTACGTTACATAAGTAAAAATGGAAAAAAGCTGATGCACCTAATTAAGGTAAATGCACTGTTTCAGGGATATTTTCTTAGTTCTTGACTTTGCGAGTGGATATATGAAAATATCAAAGTCTACTGTCTGCCCAATGAATAGAAAATGATCTATACTTTCTTAGCTAGTGCTCCAAATTCTGTTTTTGTCTTATGCAATAAGTATGTACTTACAATTTTAAGTGCTTTTCTTATTTGACACTTATGTATAGCGTAGTTCTATGGTAGCATAATAATATACTTAGTACCTACTAACTATAGTTAGCATACATACTACTTAAACTAAGATGAGGATGAGACTGTTATGCTATTTATTTTTAAATCCATTGCCCAATGTATGTATGGATTTCATCACACTAATAACGAAAGTAATAAAAGGGCTGCCTGAAAGAAGATGTTTTGTAAACCATTTTTAGTGAACACATGAGATATTGAAGTGAGTTTTATTGCTACCATATTCTCGGATCTTCTCCTTGAGATTAATTAACTGCATTTTAATCAAGATGACACAAAAATATTTGAATACAATTATTTGCACTCAAGTGTGCGGGTATAAAAAAATGGAATATTTTATGTGACAATTTTTATGATTTCTGAGTTCGTGAGCTAACTGTATGAAGTAATTCGAATGAGAAACACGTAAGTAATTAAATCAGCATAAGCTTTTTTTAATTTCGTGGTCAGAGTCAAATAAGAGGAGGTTGACATTGATGTCTACTACTAGTAATTCTCTAGTTTTGCTTACTTTGGTAAAGGAGCATGTATAGGGCTCTTGTACTGTATTGAATGTATTTAGTTAACAGTGCAATAATATTATATACCTATAGTTATATAGATAATACTAGTGTACTACACTATAGGGAATATTTATCATGGATAACAGTTATTAGCATTTGTGCATATGATTCCTTTGCAATGGGCTCACCATGAGCAATGGGGTCACGTCGTGTTATCTTAAAGAATGCTTAAGCGTACTTATAAATTGGTTTTCATTTCCAGTCTCCTATAGCACACATCGTACATGTTATGTAATATTTATTGCATATTATTATTTATGTACATACGTACATAGTCTTCTCTTACACTGTACTAGTGTAAGAGAAGATCATATAATATTTATTTGCATATAAGAACGTATAATATTTACAACAAAATAAATTTATACAAGATTCATTTCACTCTTTATTTTCTTCGACTCTTTTTTGATTTGTTAATCCCAGTTTTAGTTCTTCTGCTTTGCTCATTGATATTCGGACTTTGTAACTGGATTGATCCAAAATAGTTGTAGGAGCGATTTGATAGAATTCACAGTAATTCTCTCCCGGTAGATATTATACATGTACAGCTACATCAAATAAAAGTATCTTATAGAAACTAAGTATGAATTTGAAGTGACACTGTGTACATTGACACATAAGTAAAATTATATAAAGTGTAATTATTCTAATTATAAATAATATAAGGGATTTTAGACAGGAAATCACATTCTTCCAACTATATTCATAATACTGCGTTGAAAAAGTGGAACATACATTGTCACTGTCTATCAAAAATTGTGGTTTGATTACTTAGTTATTAGAAATGTAGTTATTATTGTTTTGTTTCATCACTTGCTCCTAGAGTCAGAGTTATTATTGCCAAATATTATTTAGATCGGGAGATGTGCCTTTCTGGTCTGGTCTAGAGCGTAATTTAGAGATAGGAGGAAGGCGACAGTTAAATTGAATAATGCAAGCATAGTGAAGTGTTGTTGTACGGTGCCTTGTGTGTGTGTAGTTAGTCAATCTTTTGCGTGTAGACAGCTTTGCATCTAGGTATCTATCTCTAAGCAGGGATGTCATGCACACAAGCTAGCACAAGTTGTTATTAGTTCTGATGAGATTCATATCTGAAATACGATTGAAGAAAACCAGCTAGTGCAGTGGGAATTTCATATGCAGTTATCTTACATCGAAGATTATAGTTTGTGAGTACTAAACTAGAAAAAGACATAATGATTTGGATTGGATTGGGTGTTCACAAACCTTTATTTAATTGTTTATGCACATCGTTTTGAAATAGTTGATAATGGATGGTGGATGGGAGCAAGGAATATTAACTCAGGATTCTCAACCTATAACACGTCATTATCCACATGAAATCCTCTCTTACTTAATTTCAGTTCAATATTCATCCCAATCTCCATTCACATCTTGTGCAGATGTACATATCGAAATTTAAAGTCATACACTTAACATGTGCGCAGCAATCACACATTTTTTTACCTCACTACGTCTTCTCACAAATTCTAGCACTATCGACTAGACTTTGATTAAAATAATAGTGTGATTCTGGGAATTACTTTGTATGTAGCAGCAACAAATCCCAAGAGGTAGTAGTCACTCTGTCAGACTCTATCAGTAAAAAATCATTAAGTGAAATGAAATCTCACATGAAGCTGAAACAATAGGTAAGCAGACTTTATTATGCAGATAGCCTAAAGTAAAATTATCGATACAGAATCTACCTTGTCGTATTTAATTTACATGTAGATCCTTTTAATTTAACTCCTACACAAATTCTAAGAGTGCTCTACCTACCTATACCTATACATAATAAGTGTGAACCTATCTGCATATTAAATTTTCTTGATTTTTCTTCATTTCTTGTGGACTATGCTACTGCCTTCCCCTTTCTTCTAGTTTTTACGCAGTACTCACAGCAGCAGACAGTCTTTTCTTGTCTGTAGTGTCGGCAAGCGGCGCCTTGGATTGTGATGCTACTATCGGTAGGTGCCTCCAATCTTTTTAAAGCCTTTTCTTCCTTGACTAATGCTAATACAGATATCATTATTAAACTATGGTTTATATCATTTCAATATCTAAGTGCAATAATGTATACGATATTTACTTACTATAGTACAGCGCTGTATGCCTAAACACTAGAGGCACATTTATTGTTGTGAACTACCTGGATTTAATTTACGGCTTAGCTTAACAAGGTTTATAGTAGAAGACTATAAGACACACCTTAATGTAATACTATATAGGATCTATTTATGTTCACTGTTGTAAAATTGTATAATAAATAGCTACAATTTAATATTCACACTTAGTTTTAGTTGTTAGCTTAGAATTTTTGACGGGAGGGACACAGGTGACGTTAGTCTCATTTCCATGTCGTCTATGAAAAGGCAGAATCAATGCTTGTGGCTTGAGATATAGTAGCACAGACCATTTTATTGTAAGTTAAGCATTGAAGATTAGTCCTTTTGCTGTATAAATGTCTGTTAGTGTCTTAAATGAACCTTCCCATGTATTTGTGTGCCTTTTGCATTTAGTAGACTAGCTACTATATTATAGTTGATGTGTGTGTAGACCGTGGTGGTACGGTGGTGCGGTGGATAGTTAAAAAGTTCCGAAAGGATGTAGTGATGACTATAAGTATGGGTAATTGTAGGATTCCTGCTGGTTATGGTCTGCTGTTACGATTAGTTGTTGTGTGTAGCCTAGCTAGGATTTATATAATACATTTACAGTGGTAGAAGTGACTCTTGGAGCAGTGATTTTGTGATTAGCTCTTTTGTGATGACAGTAAGTGGAAAATCAAAGTGGTAGCACTGAAGGCGGATAGACGGTGAAGGGAAACGGCATGGGCTGCTGAGAGTGGCTATGGCATGAAGTCGCCATATATAAGGACCTATATACAATAGATACGTCAAATGTTTTCTTGAAGAAGAGCTGCTATAGAATTAGCCACTTGGCTTTGGCTCTTGTCTACTTAAATTATAATCTCTTGAAATGAGTCTGAGTGAAGTGAATCTATGCAATTCCGTTGTCCTCTCGGGGAGTTTTCTTGTTCTCAACAAAGTCTGGATTGGTATGGTCGGGTTTTCTGATCTGGTCTCGTCTGGCTTCGTCTCAACAACCAAAGCAAGCTAGACAAAAGAACAACGTGGGGACACTCTCGTATAAATCAGAGGAATAAACTAGAGGCGTGCCATCCCATGTCGTGCCGTAGTCAGGCAAGACGGGACCAGTTCCTCCAACAACCCTCTTCTCTCTAAAGACTTAAGCCTACGACAAGCTATAAATTTGCATTCACCCACAGTTGTAATTGTCAACATTCGCCTCATTTTACAAACATAGGTTTATTATGCCATCCCAGTCTCGTCAATTCATCAGACCTAGGGAAATTGGGGAAATTATAGTATTTTAGCTCTATTAAAGCATTTAGATAGTAAAAAAGTATAATAGGGAATTGAGATTTCTTGCCATGCTTGTTGCTTGTGTCTCTTGTCTCAGGTATTGTTGTCTAATGTCTACAGCTCCTCATACAAAGACCCAGCACTCTACCAGTCTAGCTTAGGGATTAACTCTTACTTTTGCACAGCACTCCTTATTAACTAATTCTATTACAGGCTATGAACCGTTTATGATTAAAAAGAAATTATACAGAGGATCTACCTTATATAGTTTCCCCCTGACATTTATTCAACCGTTCTTCTTTTATTCAAGATGGCTATGGCTCTACGGAAGACTGTCTCATGTCTCCGCACAAGACAAGACGACTAAATTTTTTGGTAGTTTTCAATGCATGCTGATTTTACGCGATTTATACTAATTCCGTCTTAGTCTGCTTAAGGTAATGGTAGCTTCGGAATAATCATGTTAAGATTTAACCTATATTTCCTAGTATAATAAATACTGTGGCTCGTTCACCATTTTTTAAATACGGGCTCCCTCATGCTATTGATATGCCGGCCGACAGGACGTGGACTAGTTGTTTCGTCGTGTCAGTTGGCGTGAGACTAGATTTCTATTACTAGTAGTGTGTGCCGTCTTATGCAATGTAAATTATTATAGTCTATCTGTAGTAAGTATGGACTACTTTGTGTTCTCTCCTAGTTGGATATTTAACCATGCATAGATTTACGTAATGGACTAAATGACTCCCGGTCTGTTCCTTGTTTATACGTATAATTTTAGTTTTAGGATTGAGACAGATATAAAACATGAAATCAACAGTCTCTTTCCAGCCAGACATGTTCTAGGTGATGAATATAAAATGAGCTCTTTTCAAAACATAAAGAATCGGCTAACTACATCCTATGTTGATGTAAGAAGAGCAGATCTAATCAGATGCTAAAGAAATCCACAACTTACGGCCATAAGTAGTTATAGTAAATTCTGGAAAATTTAAACTTTATGTTTTTAGTTCTGGTTACTGTTAGCCTGTGTAACGTAGAGACGAAGTAAAGTTATGCTTTCTTTCCTTCACTCTTCACCGCACTTTCTTTTCTTTAATTTGATCTACTTAACACCTACCTATACGTCTGCACTCTGTGCACATATGCATTTCCATTCCTGTTCTCACATTACAAGCTCCTAGCATAAATACAACTGATCGTAAAGAGAGATAGACAATGAACACGTAATATAAATATCATAGGACACGAGGAAATCATGTTGTAGATTGCAAAATCAAGGCTAGACATATAAAGCATGCAGAGATAGTAAATAAATAGTGAGAGGAGATGGAATACATACTAACTTGTGTAGATTGCCTAGGCTTTTCGGTCTTTCCCTTGACATGACTTTACGATCAGGATGGCACGTTGTATAAAGTCGGATTTACATTTCAGCTTCTGTTCGGATTTCGGATCAGTGGCAATGCTATGTACAGAGAGATTTAATTTCTATGAGATGAGATGCTACAATACAATCCTCACTTCCTTTACTCGTTTATTTTGGCTGAGAGCATTGTTTTCTGCGATATATTTTGCCTTGATGTGATCTGCGTGGGTGACTCGTTATTTTTGACATTGTGAACTAACTGAACCAAATGTGTACACACAGTCAACAGTACACAACAACATTTATCCCACTTCAAACAACATCCTCATGCCCTTACACTAATATTTGCTCTAGTTTTCTATTATACATTCCTTATTCCAATACCACAACGTACTCTGTTTTAAATTGGATTATATTTCAATTATAGTTAGTATGCATTCTTAGGTAGATTTCATTCCTGTGCGTGGGTAATTATGTACCATAGGTATAGGTATCTCTTTGGGATACAGAAGCAAATAAATCCCAGGCCCCCACTTCCAAATTAAAATTGTACAACAAAATAATAAATGGTTGGATTATTATAGTGCAGTTATTGTGCACACATTAACACATTTACTACAAGTGGGTAGGTAGTAGTAACAGTGCAGAGGAATGCAATATATTTTCTTAATGTACTAACTTTAACGTGCTGCAGTGAACTCGAATTGGGAATCCAATTGAGAAGTATGCGATGTGCAAAGATAGCAGCAGGTCAGGATAAGATTAAGATGTGTCTCCACCGCTTCAAAAAGTGTAACAGTCAACTTAGGAACTTACACTATGTACTCTTACACGATTTTCTTTCTGCTCTGACTTGTCTTATCCCTGCCATGTCATTCAGATCCCATTGTATCATCATCCTCCATTTGTTCACATCGGGATTTGCCTACGCAATCGTTAGCAATGGGATATTTTACTAACTGAAGTGTCATTCCATTGCTTTCCATTCAACTCACATTACTTTCCATTTCGCCATTATCTTCTGTTACGTTTGCAAAACATTAAATAGCGTCATATGCAAACCAGTAAACATGAATCACTACAATTTTCTGTTATGCTAAGTACGTCGACATTAATATTGCACTCGTCATGTTACGTCTAATTCTACCATGGTGGAGTGGAACTGATATAGATATGCTCCCTCATTCGGTTCGGCTTGACAGTTCTCTCTCTCTCTGGCATCTTTTGCAATCCCTATAATAATATGATTTTTTTCCTATATAAGTATACTAGGAGCACATGCACTTTTTAAAACAATAATTAGAAGTCAATTTTAATTTCGAATTAATTGTGTGTACGATATAAGTACGTATTTTTCGACCGTGTGAGCTTGTGTATCATATAAATGCACATAAATAATTTTCATTTTATCAAGTAAAAAGTAAATGCCAAAACCACCACGCTCTTACATAAACTTAGGGATTTAATAAAGATTCAGAGCAACTATGTATTTAATTTTGAATAAAATATGTTTTAGCACATTACTCTAAGGCTAAAGTTAGACACGTACATGAGATATTATAGGTTTTAAATTAGGGAGTTTGAATTGAGTAATTAAACCAGTAATTCATTTTACTTCCCTCATAATAAGTTTATCATAATTTTACAGATCACTAAGCCAATGTATGCGTCACTGTAGGTTTACTTCTTTCCACAAGCTAACAAGGCATAACGTTCTTATGAAACTCTGCCACGTTTTGTCAAGGGTCAAAACTATTTTGTCTCAAACGCTATGTGCACTGTGTGATTAGAGACTGTATGGCTTGAACTGATTTTATAGGCTGCGTTGTTACATTTTTATTATAAATTCAAAGTAACTCTCTAATATGAGTAGCCATTATATTTATACATAGATATTTGTATGCATAAATCATTTAGCTTACAAAGGGTAATCCAAAAGACTTTCGGGGGTTCATTGTCGCTCCCTATCTGCTTGACAGTTATGACTTCTTCACCTTGCTCTTTAGTCATGTTCTGGTCTTGAACAGCTGTTACAAAGATTGCGGACTGCTTTTTTCTCTTTGCACATGCTGGACGAGTGTGACTGATGCGATAGAATGAGATGATTTTTTTTCTTCGTCATTCGCTGCCTACTGAGCGGAGGAACTCGAAGCAATGTTCATACATAGTCTCAATCTCAATTATGTCTAATGTGCTGAATACAAAACTTTTTTGCCTATCGAATATCTTACGATGATTTGCCGAACGTATTAAATCACGCAGAATATTGCACATATTATTATTATTTTTGTTTTAGTTTCTATTATTTATGACACAAATACTACTTATACCTACCTATTTAATTGAAAAACTAGTTCAATTTTTAATTTAAATTGACAATGCTAAAAACAATTTTTTACACTTGATCTGTGATGCTCACTCAGGTACACTCACTAGTACAAATACACATAATTTTTCCTCAGCATGCAGATTTTTATCTTTACATCGACAAGTTTTCCCAGACACTTTTAACAAAAATTATTGTTTGTTAGGTTAAAGTGTAGCTCTTTATTTTAAAATCAACGCTTAGAAAACCAATGTTGCAAGTTTTGAAAAAGAAGGATTTTTTCTGCTGGAGTATCGTATAACAGCGAACTAGTAGTACGAGGTGTTCATTTAAGTTATAACATTACAATGAGAATCTAATAAGTCTGTAGAAGTTAGGAAAATACAACATACACACATTGGTAAATAGTAATGTGAATGTGGAGTAGAATTGATTGAAATCTAGTAGTAGAGGGATTCGACATTGAACAACTAGTTCATATCAAGTTTCATAAGCAGGTATGCATAGTAAATTGTAAAGTTGTAGTACATGTGATGTTATTTGCAAAGGTCCCTTTTTTACTTGACATTATAAACAAGTCTCAAGTTTATTTGACTTGTATTTATACAGGACAGGGAGATGGAAAGGACTAGGAGGAGGAAGAAAAAGTGCAATTCCAGTACAATCCGGTATAATTTTTAATGGTACAGGTATTTATTTAGCTAGATTGGTTAGTGCAATTTTGTTTAAGAGCTATGGGTTATTAGTAAAGCTGGACAATAAGAATTGGCAATTGAAGTTTTATGTCTGTCTATTAATTGCGTATAGGTTGTAATGTGGCTGTAATAATAATATGTGGAGTAGGTATGCGTATGTAGTATAATATGCGAGAGGATAAAATCTCTGTGCAGAGTAACAGTTCCTTGAGAGAGAGAGAGAGAGAGAGAGAGAGAGAGAGACGTGTAGAGAGTCTCGTCATAAGTAAAAGCAATTAATTAGGATTTAGATAGATGTGAATGGATAAAATTCAGAGGCAACCTGTTCGTTGACTGTTAAATAGTTGATTGAATGGTTTATTAGGTTCACTCACTCAGACTCACTCTGACTGAGGAGTGACTTGACTTGACTCTATGATTCCTAAGTTAACTAACGCTAACGATAAGTGAGTGAAGTTACATGGAGTCAGTCAAGTCTGTATGTATCTCTTATTAAAAGCATGTTCTCTCCTTGCTCACTCGCATTAGCTTAGTCAAACCAATCCAGCCCACATCACATCATGTTCACTTCACTGGACTTGACTTACTGCTATATACCTACAGCTCCCTTATTTATCATTGTTTTACATCTATCTCTTGTTCAATATTTATACAGATTTTATTACACACACATCACTATTATTCATCCCTCTATATAGCTACACATTCTCTATGTATGCACTAGCTATACCATACAAGAGTTTACTTTATCTCGGTGCTAAGTTCCTGGCTTTACTCCCTTTACTTACCAACAACAACCTCACCAAAAACATTACATACACAATCAGCATCAATAATAATACAACTTAGACTGTCTATGAAATTATTCTAGCTCTGCTAAGCACATTTTATACACTTGACATGGATTTCTACGCTTAGTTTTCAAACTCAATTCATGTTACCACTACACCACTACTACTACTGAGTATTAAGCACTAAGACACTAAGAGAAGAGCATGCACACATATTATTGGGTTCTTTCCATTCTCTACTCTTTTATAATCTTTGCATTCCCATTTATACACTCTGCAGAGGAATGCCAGATAAATCCTCATTGTGTCTCATGTTATGTCATTCTCATCCTTCTCTTTCCTACTACTATCTTCACTAGTCCAGTTTCTTTTTTATAAATCCTGACTACTGATACTACTATCCATTACTCATTTAACTTACTCTGTATATTTACTATACACCATTGCTTCTGGTTTCTCCCTACCACTGGATGCATGCATGATTTTATGTTAATTTCTCTCTTTCTCTTTCATTAACATAATCTACAATTCTTCGCTCATCTCTCTCATTCTCTTTCCTTACAATATTATGTCAATATCCTTCCTTGAACATCAAACTGCCATTTCAGTAGCTATTTTTTAAAGAAGTTTTTGTCATAATACACGTAAAATAAATTCTTGTTTTCGAAATTACATTATTATCAACCCCAAAATCTGTTACATAAAGATTACAATAAATTCATGTTGTTACATGAAAGATAAACAGGAGGAAGTAGACACAAATGTAATAACGTGGTTATTACAACATTAAATTATGATTGAATCGTAGTGTGATAAAATAATATTTTTTAGGGTTATTATGGTATCGTTTAGCATCAGTTTATGTAACCATCAATCTGTATCTAGTTAAACTTTGGTTGTTACACAGATTTTAGCTAGGAAAAGGTAGATTCTAAAGATAACTAACGATAAATCTTCGGTTAAAAGTGGAGCATGCATAATATGCAGAAGAATATGTTGCTTTGCTGTAAAAGAAGTGGTGACGTATAGTAGTGTGAGTGTGAGTATATTATAAGAGTGTAAATCTCATAGTAGTTATAGGTTAATGCTCTTATAAGTCACATTGCTTATTTTAAGTTTCTCGCAGCTAGTTAATCTTGTTGCACTCGAGATAAGACAGGGAATAAAATGAAAACAGTAAAAATGTGCTAAGAAAATATAAGGATTAAGGTAGCATTATTTTGTATGTGTTTGTAGTAAAGTAGTAGCCAAGGAATCTTTGGTAAGAGAAAAAAGAGATAAGGAGTCAGATCAGTCAGATCGGAAACTTAAATTACTAAGAGTTGTTTAATATGAGAGCTAAGGTTGAGGTTGAATGTTGAATCATGCTCATAGCAGATATACATAATATAGAGAATGATGTCTAATAGTATTTTGGTAGAGTATACACAGCTAGAGATGTTTTTTACTTGAGAGTGTGTAAAGTTTAGTAGGTTTGATTCAACAAAGTACTAATAAGAGTATCTTACATTAGATTACACACATTAGATTGTATTTAGTAGTAGCTAGAACAACATAGGTACATTTAGGATGTGTATTAGATATCTGGTATTCTGTTCGAGTAAGCAAGGAGGATCAAATCACTTCACTCATTTGACTTTCTTCCTTGGTTGCCTCACTTGGCTCATTCTTCAGCTCCTCGCAGCAGCCAGAAGAGAATCTAAGTGAACAAAAAGATATGTTCCGTAGAGCAGAGCATTCCTCATTCAGTGTCACTCTCCAGTCTTACAATATTTAATAGTGATATTAGCAAAGCACAGAAGAACTACACTTCGCATGCCCAACTAAATACTCTTGCCTCTTCTTCATCTTTGAGCATCAGGTTAATTTACTATCTGTATTAGTGTCTGCGAAAGATAATAGCATTGAATATGTAAGCAGATACATAGTTGCTCTATGTAAATGCACAATAGATCCTATACAAGACTCATTACTACTACTACTACGATTTTCTATATACACGCTCTGCCTCTGCACAGTACAATATTATATCCCTATAGCTGATAGCTGCCTTGTAATTAATTGCAAGGTGTTTCGTTCCCTTCGTAGCCGAAGAACCAAACCAACATCTCAAGTGAATCCTTTACATTTGCATTTAGCAACCACATTACAGTTTATAATAATATTAGTTTGTTCACATATATTCACTATAACGTATATACAATTACTATTATACTATAAGAAGTGCAATAATAATATTTTTTGTCTAAATTATTTATTATAAATATTAGAAAAGTAACAGGGAGTTAAGTTCGGAATGATACTACTATAGTTTACATATAGATTGAATGTAACATCACAACTAACAACTCATATTATTCCTGACATGACATTAGTTACCTACACACATGCTACACTATGTTAATGCATATAGAATGTGTAATGAAAATGCTCTTGTGATAGCTACACAACAGAATACAATAGTAAATTACTAATAGGCGTATTGTCTGTAGATAATTCAACTCACTCACTCATTGTCAGTATATACTCACTCAACACAAAACAAAACTTAGTAGGATTACACCATTTAGACATAGAAGATATCATCATACCTTGCCTATAGGTAACTAAAGTAAGCAAAGTACAAAACGGCTACGTTACATAGTAAAAGAATATTATGATTATCTAGTGCCATATACAATAGTAGTCATAGAATAAGAGCCACTACCTACGGTACTATATACTACACATCTATACATGTACAATACTCAAACATTTGTAAAAAGCTACACTCTCCGACTGTACACAGACAGAGATAGTAGAATTGAGGAGTTATTTAACACAGGCAAGACACAGACAGGCAGACGGTTAAAGGTGCAGTGCTCAAAGCACATTTCTCTCAACATTAGCATGATACAGAGTGTTGTATTGTACTACTAGACTCTGCATACAACAACTGATGGTAACGTAAGTGAGAGAGAGGCAAGGGAAGAACATAGGAAGTATGTAATATAGTAAGTGTGTATAGACAGTTGTTGTGATGTGCATGCAGTTGAATATGTGTGTGTAGTAGAAGAAGCTCCTTCGTTCAGCACACGAGTACATAACTCTATGCATTTTATCCCGGACGGACAGAGAAGGACAGAGCTCTCTTCAAGCAACTTGTCTCATTCAAGAGCCGAACTTAGAATCATGCTCACTAACTGTATCAATTGAACATTCAAGAGATAGTTTGCAAGTCTAATTCAAAGATTAGCAATTAGTAGTCATTGGATAGGAAGAAGAGTTTGTGTAGTAAGTAAATACTTACAATTGTTTCATACAGAGACGACAGTCACACACACGCGACAATTATCCAGTTTGTTCCAGTTGTGCCGCCTTAGTGTGTGAATATATTATTATTATTATTATTATTACGTTGAGCGAAGTGTGAGAGGAAGAAAAGGATTGATTTGAAATTGCATTATTAACCTTAAACTGAATCAAGTGCTCTGATCTTGTCTTGTTTTGTCTATACGTCTGTCTGCAATTTGCACTTTGTGTAGTTGTACTCGAATATTTACAAGACGACTCTCCAGTCCATTGTACTTCTAGTGCACTCTCAACTCCTCTGTTCTACATGAAACAATAAAAGTAAGCCAAAGGCAAAGCATATCTACATTCATAATAGTATAAGCAAGGAAGGACGTTAATTTGAAGGAAGGAAAATGTAGAGAGAGAGCGAAGCAAAGCTAACCAACTAAACAAAACAGGCACACCTCCATTCACTTCCTGAATTTTTTACTCTTTCGCATATTATATGCAATCTTTCATTGGATTCAGCAACCTATAGGCTAAGTCAAGTGTAATTCTACCTACTGACTCAGCCTGGCCTGATTGTACCCACTCTCTGCCTGCCTACATGCAATAAATACTACTATACTAAATTCTAACCTTTATGCTTCGTACTCATCCCTACTCTCATAGCTCTTACCCTTCTCTATAAAAATCATTAACAATCATTCATTCATTCATGCAAACTTTTTTTCCTCTCCCCATTCAATTGAATTTCATTAGGCTTATTAAGTTGCATTCAGTTCAATTCATAACAGTCTACCTTTTCATCTTCCTAACACTTGCTATTCATTTTGTTCACAGAATTTTTTTTTTATCAAAATCCATGTATGAAATATTAAGGATTGAGCATTGCAAATTCCTATGCTTAATCTCAATGTACCCTAGGAGGATTAGCAGATTATTTACCTAAATATTAGCATGTCAATGATATTCAGAAATTAAGCCTAATGATACTATTTGTTTACAGATACATTGGAATGAAGAAGCATCAACATTTACAAAAGTAGGATCCTCTCTATACGCTACACATGCAAAATGTACATTGAGATATAGTGTCGTGTGGGAAGCTAGCGAAAACGTTTGACGATGATCTAAATTCACCATTGTCATGAGAGAGCATACTTTTAATATCTATTACTGATATGCCAAGTCCAAGCTAAACCAAGTGAAGTGTGTAGAATTGGCTGACTCTGCTTTATTACATTGATTCATCATCTATTTATGTCGATCCTGCCAGACAGTTCGTCGTGTCCCATCATCCACTAAATGAGTTTATTTGATTTGAGCTCGAGTTCGAGTTCCGATTGTACTCTGCTACAACTGATACCAACAATAAAACTGCAAAACAACATTAACACAGCCACTAATTCTAAAACTAACACTCACAGTATCTGTTGATGCTCAACTGAAGGAAATACAGGACTACTGTACGCAATTAAGTTCTATCATTCCTCTCCCTGTCCGATTATCACACCTGTTTACGAACAATAAGCTCTTCGACAACTTACAACTGCAGGCCCTGTGTTAAATCTCATTTTCACACCACCACACTAACAGAAGTAAACCACTACTCCTCTATCTACCACATCAACACCAGACTGCATTTTCTTTCAATATGAATTCTGTCGAAGCCACAAGACTGCAACCAAAATGCCAGTTCACATCTTCAGACTCCCGTGTCCAAAGTCCTCATCATTTTTGTGAGAATTGTGTCCGCTCCTCCAGTCCAAAGTCGTAAGTTTAATAATCTGCTTCTTTAATAATTCCAATCCAGTTGAAGTTACAGATATTCGTTGGGGTACCTGGTCATTGTCTAAGTTGAGAATGTTGAGATGTATTGAAGAGCATCGCATAATTTAGGTAGTTATGCGTTTACGAAACAGTGTAGGCGTATGTACTGTGTAGGTGCATACTAAAATTAGTTCGGAATCTCTAATCGATAGATAAATGCTCGAAACAAAAGAAAAATGCAGGCAAACATTGCAGTACGGCACGTAGGTACTTATACTTATGTATCGTAAAAGAATTTTTATTATCCATTGATGTACTTATTATTATAAAAATATTGATTGTGGTTGGTAAACAGACATTCCATACAGAGCACAGAGAGATAGCAATAGCTCGAACAAATAGCAAATGAGAATTTTTCATTCATTCATTCTCTCGTTTGTTCTCTGATAATGAGAGTGCAGAGGGAATGCCTTCGTGCAAGCAACCTCATCTATCAGATTAAAAAATGAGGCAATGCTGTCCGCAAGTGATACACTGATAGGAGCAGTAAATCGCATAACTTTTTAAAGATTTGAGCTGAATCAATCAAGAGTTCAAACAGTAATTAATCTTTTTAAACAATTACAGTCTGCTCATGACAGGACAATCTAACTCTGAGCTTTAAAGCATTTCTACCCTAATACAATTTCAATCAAGAAAAAAGAGCAAATAATAAATCTATTGTTTTGTAGTTAGTAGACTAATTATTCGCATATGAAACACAGTGATTTGTGATTCAATAATGTCTCACACATCTACACAGGGTAAAAGTAGTTCGTCAAAGTGCAACTTTTCGTTATTCTCGCAAATGAGTTAGTAACTATGAAGGATATGCTCTACTATAATAAAATAATAAGTAAATACGCTTAAGTGTGGGATAAGCAGGAATGTAATATGCTGTATCCTATGGAATAGAAATGTTAATCTCTTTTCAACTAATGTAGGTTATTCGAATGGCTAATGATATTTTTTATACGGACGCTCATCAGAGTTCGGCTAAATCTATGCACTGTCATGTCATTTGATATACATACATAAGCACTTATGGCATGTGTGCACATTATACATCTACACTGAAAACAGAGAAAGATAATTTAATGGAATATTTTCATAAGCTTTGTAACATCATGTGATTCATGCTTGTTTTGCATTGAGATTTTTATACTAACTACTCGCTGCTCTTCTTCTTCCTCCTCCTAAATTATTTAGTTCGTTTTATTTGCTTAGCAGACATGCTGTTGTCTTTGACTTTAGCTTTAGAAAGATTTAGCTATATATAAACTAAGATAAGTATCTAATAGCTCTATATTTAGTAAGTAGTAGTAGTAATCTTGCAAAAACAACTATCACTCTATGGTAGCAACATAGTTCAACATAACTTGCTTTTAGCATTGACAGACTCTGTTGAATTGGTTTTAACCAGATCACAGTTGTATAAATAAATATTATCAATTATTTCTAATCATTTCATTACTGTCTACATTCATCACATTAATTGTTATTCGAGAATCCAAAGTTATTTTTAAACCAGAAGAAGGATAAAATAATCTTGTAGAGCATGTTTTTCAGATGCTTGTTACTCACACAGTAAAATATCAAGTAACCACCCAGGTGCTTCATTTTACACGCGTTAGTAACTTTTTGCATTGATGTCCATGTCCTAGTAGTACACCTTTTTTATAGCGCCATTCCATAGTGCTCTTCAGCAATTACTTTGAAATCTACGGTACCTACTAAATCTCTTACAGATTGCAAGACTGGACAGGCAATTTGATTCATTTCCAATGAAATGAATGTATTATTCGTTACTACGATGGCCTATGCTATATGATTATCTTTACAATAAAGAAAGCAGACAGCACTGCTTAAGAAACGTTTAATAAAGAACGTCAGGGCAAAAGCTTATTAAGTAAGATACACAGCATGATTTAATAAGTACAAGGCACAGTAATGGACGCAGTTTGGTGATTATTATTCCGATAAACAAAATATGTTTGAGGTTGACCACAATGTTTACTACTTACAAGAAACTATGCAGTCTTAGTTATAGTAAATCTTATTTATATAATAGCCATAGGCAGTAATCGCAAGTACCTGTGTCATTATTCCTGTTCTATCTCTTGGAATATTGTTACAACAGCCTCACATTTATTACTATAGACACTTTTCTTATAATAAACTTTGACTTAAGGAATTATTGTGCCCATGTTATATAAAATAAGATTCTTGACACTAACCAATATCTATCATAACCTCTTATAGTATAGTCATTATACTGACTGGATATTATTGTGACCTGAGCTGAGGCGAGGTTGAGGTTGAATTCAAGAAATACATTTACTTTTCTTATTACTATTGCTCCTAACTCCTAAGACAAGGCAGTCAACAGCTCAATGCTAATTCTTACTGTTAATTACTTCTATCTATTTATTCTGTGTGTTGGCGTCGTTGGTAAAGTAAAATCCCACCTTTACGTAGCAGTATGCTACATAGGACTCAGAATTATTTAACAGCAGACGAGAGACTTTCCAGACTACTCTTATGCTTGTCTACTAGGCTTTAAGTGACTGCCTACTACCCTTATACAATGCATAGTACAAAATATTATCCCTAATCCTCATTGATACTTACACAATAGGACAGGTAGCCTAGTACTTTTAGGGTATTTGTTTCATACCACCCCAGTTTCACCTAATTCCTATTTCTGCTCTGTTAACAACCATACACTTCACACTGTCCTTATTACAAGACCATCTTAATTTTCACATAAAAATGACATTATAGTGGCTCTCAGATTTTTTCCTCTTAAAAATTATAGGCGATTACCAAAAAATTTGTTTCCGTTTTCATATGCTTCGACAATTTAAGTTTTGAATTTCATCTTAAATTTCGTGAGATTACGCCCTAACAATTGGATATGTTTTCCATTCAATCCTTTCCAGTCTGTAACAGGAAAAGTAAGAAGTAAGAATTATTTATTTACCTACAATACCTGCAATAATACCTACAATAATATGCAACAATGCAAAAAATAGGGATTTTAATAAATATTTATTGGAGTAAGATTAAATTTTTAGTGTTTCTGTCGGTAGTTGACGAACGGTTTTCTTTTTGCCATCATAGTAAGCCATAAGTAAGCGTAGGACGATATTACATAAGAATTCAATAGATAGACATAACACTGGTTTGCTTTGCATTGAAATACTTAGAAGTAAAAACTTACATTTCGACATTCTTTTGCCTTTTAACTACACTAGACACACAACATAACATGAACGTGCTCTACTACTTACTACTACAAAGCAGAACAATCCTTCGTGGACTTTGGAATTGAGTTGGAGCTTAGAATGGGGCATCTTACATTGTCACATATTTTATTACACCCTTATGATGATACTTGCACTTCATAAATGTATTCCACGATTTTGTGGCCATTTTAAAATGAAATTTTTGGATGATACTGTTACCTATAATAATAAAGAGGCTAGGTATTAATAATAATTTAGATTTTACTTCATAGATAATGGTAAGTGCAATTTCGGTATTGTACTTATTGGGAATTCTATTTTGCTTTATCGTGCTATTAATTTTTTAACAGCTAAAATCAACAGTTGAATATGCTTGGGCACCTTTTAGACATTGCAGCATGGGAAAGGTTGCACTATAGTTATAGTAGTTAGTGTCAAAAATTAAATGGACACAATTGAGAGCAAATTGCCTTTTCTACGACTTTCCATCAATCCAAAATTATATGATCGTAGTAGGGACATTAGGATGAGAAAAGAGGATTGTATCTTTAATTGTTAGGTTGGTTGCTTTGTATGGGATGTTTATCTTCATGACTTAATCTGTGCATTGATGGTATTGAGAGTATTTTGGTATAAAAAATTACAAGGGTGTTAGCGTGCCATTAGAATAGCGTAAGTGTATCTGGGCTGATTGTAAGTTCTCTAATTTTAGGATGGCTGAGTTCTGTAATAACACGTGTGCTAACAGTTTTAATTTTGTACCCTAGGGTATCTCTTTGACTGGTGCATATAATGTAAATGCTTTTTATTGGAAGTATGTTTCAATTATATTCTAGTAAGTAGTGTAATGTTATAGAATGTCAAGTATGACGGAACGGAAAACTTTTACAAATAACTTAGACTGTAGTTACAATCCTTTACAACGATAATCCTTACATAATCGTATTTCTGCATATTTTTATTTAAAGAAATGATTCAATTACACATAGATCTGCTAATGCAATAAGTATACAAGAAAATACAAACCAGAGACTGTCAAAAGTTAAAATGTGAGACATGGTTATCAAAACTGATATAAAAAGTATGTCTTTACTTTCCGAGACTACGTATGAGTAGTCTGAGTAAATAAAAATAAATCTCTTTGATAAATTAAACAATTAATGCAATGTCCCCAGGTTAAAAAAATCTGCGTGTCTGCATCTTTGGCTTTATATGGTCGTGTATTTACTCATCGTGCAGTATAGTATATATGATGGGGAGGATAGTTAGCATCTTGAGCACTACTATGTAATAGGGCATTAAACATTCATGTCTTTGAGAGAGACAGATAGATACAGGACAAAACGCAATAAAAATGCGAATAGTTGCAAGTAAACATTATTATTTCCTCTGAATAAGTACTACTAGTCTATTGAATTACATCACTGGGACACCCACGCAAAAGTGGGATTTGAATTTTTGCATGTTCTTTTACTACATGCGGTTTAGGATATTAAGAGGGAATACAAATGCGCTGTAACACACGTAGTGACTAATGTTATCTGTAATCTCTTGTGTTCTATGCACATTTATAGAAGTGGTTTGCCTTATGGTGTGTGTAACTGTGAGTACGTGTAGGTATCACGAGAGCTTGTTTGTTTATAAGTACGTTCCTACAGATAATTATATTTAAAAAAAGTGAAATACTTGCAGCAAGTGTCAGCTATCAGTATCTGCGAGCAATATATTTATACTTATTTATAGTGTACTTGTACCTTGCACCAGATAATAGTATAGGCTTAAGCTTGGCGTGTGTGGGATGCTTAGGTGACCAGCACCAGCAACTAAACCAAACCACAATTGATGTACGGATGTAAAAAGTCCAATGACTCACATATTATGAAATGGATATAGTAGCCACACAAGGGTTTTATTCGGCAAAACTGCATAAGCTCCACTTTAGTATTCGTCTCCCACAATCATAATCCACACTTAGTCATTCACAGTTCTAATCTTTTTCTCTGATTCCTTTACAGATCGCTATTTTCAAAGAAATCAGATCCCGTTTCATCAATGATGTCCAGAGTCATTGATAATACAAGAAAATGTATTAATGGATGGACGTACTTTTCCTCTTACCGATTCCCATCACTTTTCACAATGAAAACGAGTCGACATTTAAGTTGGAAGTGGCACATCCTACTTATATTTTTTCTATCTTTCCCATACAAATCTTCAGAGGCCGCAGGAAATTTAGTCGGTAAGTAAAACCTAAAGTCATAATATTTATAGCTAAGTACGTGGAATACTATTTATTATTTCAAGCGTTCATAGAACAGAGGATTGTTGTGTAAGGCTAAAGAAACTTTAAGTAGAGAGATATGCTATATAAAGTAGTTCTCAGTGCTATTGATCCTGATAAGTGGAGTGTGTTTTGGTTGTGGCGTGTGTTACTTAAATGTGAGAGCGATCATTATTAAGGTGATGGAGTTGTATAAGGGAAAAGATGTTATGTCTACACACAAGTAAGTAAATCTCTGCAGTCTAAAATAAGAAAGGGATGATCAATGATATCTTAGACATGTGAGCAAAGTTATCTAAGTACGAAATGCTCAATAATATATGCTTCTGGGAGGAAAAGGGATGGAAAAAAGCAATCGGAGAAATTGATCAGGATAAAGATATCGACTCTTTGACTATAACATCCTCTCGACCGAGTGTTGTGAATATAATTTATGAACATTTCCAACATTTATATCTAAGGCCACTTTTTTCTGGCTACTTTTTAAGCTTCCGTTTTCACATACAATGAACTTGTACAATAAGTAAGTATATGTGGAACATCACAAGTAGGCAATGGGTGAAATATTGCTTAGGTTTGGCTTTGCTGATAACTTTTACTACATTCTAGGGCTATTGATGTGCTCTATCTGTAAAAAGATACAAGTATCAATAGGAAAGCATTGACATGTTGAATACACACTCATATATGTGTCTAGTATGAAAGGCAGAGGGACTCTCGTGTTACAATACGCACATATCTTGTGAATAGGAAAAGCCGAAGAAATCTTTCAGCTAAATCGAACCTTCTAAAACATGATCGAGATTTATAGGAGGGATGATAGGTTCTACTAAGTTCTCTTCTTGGCTAACTTTTATCTTGAGTTCACTTGACGTATTGAGCATAGATCCAGGCTGTCCAGTTTAGTCTTCGAGTGCTTTAGTTAGTTCAATCCAGTCAGAGTCAGACCCAGAACCGGCTAACTTACGATTAGCGTTTCACAACTTCAATTCACATTCCATTGAGATTTCAGAAAAAAATCACACTTATGGTATTTTATTAGCAAGCACTGTGATACTATGTAGTTTTATTCTATCGTACATACATACATAGATACCTAACTATAAAATAATGCTACTACTCCGTTTGGGTGTTACCGAACATGCACAGTCATTTTAGACTTTTCATTTGCAATAAAGAAACAAATAGGTAAATCTTGATTGATGGACTGATGTTAGAACGCAATAACACTCCGATCCGATTATAGTATAATTTATACAATCCTACACTATCAAATCTAGTAATAAAAATTCGTTTATCTTCACGTTTTCTCTACTGCTCTTGTCTAGAGCATCTCAAATCATCTACCTGCCCAATAATTCTTGGAATTTTTGTATATTTAATTTAATGAGTAACTACAAAATAAACGACATGATCCTTCTCCCCTTATTCCTCCCTTCAATTTCCATCATATCTATTCACAAACATTTTTTCGTGATTTCGTCAGATAAATTGCAGTCCTTTTGATCAAGCTTTACTTACATACATACATAGCTACACATACCTATACCTATGTACCACTTGTTTCTAATGAAATTCACTTTCCTACTTCACTTACTTTACCCATGTACGTGGATTAAATATTTTCTACCCAAATCAACGTTTACACCCGTGCAATGCAACATGGGTTAAGTTCAAACAAAAACTTTCCAGTTGAACAAGGTTGGAGAAAAAACTTCCCCTACTGTGTCAGTCCAGTCTAGTCAAGCCAATTCCAGTCTTTATTTTACTGGAGTTGGGAAATTTCTCAGGTGAAATGAAAAAAGATGAGTAAAGTACCAGTGCACATGATTTGCAAACTCAAACTAATATCACACACTGCATTTTCTCTATCCATCTATCTACTTACTTTGTTTGCTACATGAACATTTTCCTCAAGAGTGGTTTCATGAGTTACTGCCTAATTCTAAACTTAATCGTATGCAAAAGGCAAACAAGTCTGCACTCTGTAATTCTCCGCCTGCTATATGAAACCATGAACTTAGGTACAATTACCCGTATACTAGGATATTTGCATCTCACTCACAGATTTGCATACCATTTCAACTATACTCGTTTCGTACAGATTTCTATACATTGCCATAACACGCCATAACATAATTCCTTCATCATCTACCACACGTAATACTCTAGGTATACTCCATAGACAATTCGTTCTGTGTGTGAACTAAATAATACTTACGTAAACATAAAAGAATGTGGCAGAAATTAGTTAGGTACCACAATTTTTTATAGCTATGAACTACTGTGTGATACTGTACGATTATAATATTCGTTTTACCCAAAATATTTGCTACTATTGATTTTGCATTGCAGATTGAATCAGTGTATGATGCTGAAAAAAAATCAAATGTAACTGCGTAATTCTGCAATTCATTATTGTGTATAAACACTGTTTACTGTGACGCATCAAACTTTCCATGATCTACAAGTATTTATATTCATCGTCTTAAATAAATAAAATTAATAGGAGCGTCTACTTAATGTTATGGTATCAAAGTTAACACATTTCACTATATAGAGGAATAATGAAGGAAGTGAAAGATGAGTTATCGAACTAATTACAGTAATTTTTATGATTGCTCGTGCTCCAAATTTTATAGTTATTATTGGACAATAACTCTTTTTATCCTCAAACTGAATTAGCAATAAACAACTGGATGATTACTAAATTCAGAGGACCGACAATGACACTGGACATAAAGAGAAATGAGATCAAAGGCTATTAAACGATAACTACTTACTACTTCTGAATATTTTCGTCCAACATGTCCTCCATGAATATTTATTGGTGAAATTATTTTGATTTGGAAGTGATAAGGATGTTGGTCGCAATGTGTATTTCATGTACGCAGTAGACAAGTTTATTATAATGCAAATGCATTAAATTTTAATAGTTACTAAATATAAAGATAATGTTATTAGGCTCCTTAAAATAGTTTACTACTAAGAAAGAGAATCGGATGTAATTGAACTGTTTGTAATTTTCAGGACTCTCTGGATCATCTCAAAAGTGTGATAATGAAGGGGAGGTATTTCCTCTACCAGGATCTATAGAGAATCCTTGTTTCACATGTTTGTGCAAGGTAAGTTGCCAATTTTCTTAAATCCTCTGCATTACAAAACTGGTTACAGTATTTACATCTCGACAGAGCAAATAAAAGTCATATGTATAGCGATAGCATTGCAATTCTACGTTATCTCCACTGCGCTTCCACTCTGATTCTGTTGTTCTGCTCTTGTGTGAGATTTTATTTCGTTCAGATCCGTTTCTGCTCTCTTTGTACATAGCATTTCTTATATGTGATATGAAATGAAGGAGTAAAAGGAAGGAGAATAAATGTATTTCACTGTTGGCAAAAGCCTACGAGAAATATTTCTCTTCTCTCCTTAGCAGGCAAGTACTAATCTCATTCTCATATTGTTGTGGCATGTTACAGGAATATATTATTTATAAACTGAAATCAAGGCGCATCTTAATCTTCTGTACTAGTGTTCACTCTTAAGTTATTGCTGCGCATTTATTTCGCTGAGGACTCTAAGGATAAAAGTTGTATTTATAGAATGTCCATCTATAGACAAAGGTAGAATCTTTAAATAATTATTGTTTCAATGTAACAGTATTCCGTGTGAGTATACTATATGGTCCTAGTAAATACTCCTCTGTCCTTTTTGTGCATTAAAATGCAGTAAAATCAAAATAAACATTAGTTCATGATTATCACGAGCAAGGAATACTCAAGAGATATCAGCCTTTGGGAATAGACTGTGCGTAATGACTAATTTTCAACATCATACATTATCCTTACATAATAATAAATGACTATGACAAGTCAGTCAAGTCAGAGACTCATGCACGTTCTTTGAATTTAGGAATTTCGTACGTACGGGTAATATATTATTTATTCTTTCTTATCTTCAGTGTAATGAGTAGAGGATATGTCTCTATTTTCTCTATATTATCTTAGAACTAATTGGAGCGTGAAAGACTTGTCATATTTGTCATGAGATTGAGTAGTTTCACGCGGAAATCTTCCATTTCTTTATTTTTAGCGTTGTCATCGTCTCCTTAGAGTTGTTTAAGCTCAACTAATACTCAACCACATGAAGGAGTGCAATAGTGATGTGTAAAGAGTATATTATTCTTACTATAGAATGGAATCCACTGCTATATATTATGCAAATAAGTGGTGCTGATAAGTACATGGTAGCATATACACATCTCTATGCAAGTTATGCATAACACAAGAATGGTATTCACCAAAACACAAACCAAATGTCCTTAGTGAACGTTACATGTAATTACTACTTATATTCTCAGGGAAATTAAAATTTATTATTACTAAAACAAATAGTTTAAACTCACAATCAGTACAGAATGGTGATGTTCCCCCAACTCTGCAATTATATGTAACGAGTACTTGTTATATGAGAAAAGTAGAAAATCCGAGCAATTAGAATTAGAGTAGAACAGAATAATAATAGGGTAAAGGCCAGAGATAATGATATGTTACTTTGATCTTTCAACTTTTCTTTATTAAAATTGAGTGCAATTAGCTGAGTTGAGATTTGCCCTTTAGATAACTTAAAAGTTAAGTGTTACGCAAAATTGTAATTAGTAGGGACGGTAAAGAACACAAATTGTCGCTAATTTCTACTGTGTGGACGACAATTCCATCCTTCTACTTACTTTACATTCAAATCACAATTGTATCTTTGTGCCCTTTACCTTAAAAACACATTTTCACTAGCATCAACAGAGATTTTAGCTTCAAATGGCTGGGGTAGCGATGTTACTGCTTCCTTTTATGCAGCCAAAGTAGGATTTTCATATTTTCCAGATCATATACAATGTTTATGCATGCAACTGTGCTGTGGAACGGGTATTATTATTAATACAGAGGTATTTAGTAGATAATAAGTGCACATTGTGTATGAAATGTAAAATTATGCGGTTTTACGAGTAGACATGTAGTGGCAAGCGAGCTAGACAGTCCGACGGCTTGTTTGTATTCCACAGAATTGCAGCATGTAGTGTAGGGATATAGCATGATTAGATATAAACACGCAAGCAACCAGCAACTACTTACTAGCTAAATATTCATGTAAAGCATTCTATAGTAATATTAATAGAGACTGTGAAGAAAATTGTGCTTTAATGTATACGTAGGGATAAGTGAGCATGTAGGTACTCGTATATACGTGGAAGGGTATGCTAGATGCTACATTTCGGACGAAACGAAGCAAAAAGTGGAAGATGATGATAGTGCGGTGTTATATGAACTGTAGTTTAACATTGACTCCGTCCCTCTCACGAATTGCATCCAGTGGTATGTGAAAAATGCAGCTCTCGTGAGTATCCTCTGTAATGGTGATGTAATGACTCCAATTTTTCAACTTAAAACATGCCGAGAATTTTTTACTCGTATAGTGCCGCAACAGGCTCAACTTAGAGACTGACTTTAATTAGGACTATTTTCGAATTCCATCCTTCTTTCTCTTCTCCTGCTCCCACTTACACTTAGCACAGCTATAGAATCAGGATAGACTATCAGCATCCACTCTCCTTCCCTTACTACATAATATTATCTCAGATGCACTCACAACACAATTGTTCTTGTTATCCACATTGCATACTGAAATCATTTGCTAGGAAAGAAAATCAATATATAGGAGACATACTAAACTAGTTCAAAACAAATACGATCATTGAAAATGCGTTTCCAGACAATGTAGGTATATGGTATGCATGCTACTTTACTGGTTAAGAATTACTCTGTATACAAATACAATGCGCGTTTTATTTTATATTTTCTGACAGATTTTTGTTTTATTTTATGGAAAGTAATTAGAAGATCTTGCAGCAAATCGTAAAGCCATTTTTGTAAAAGATTGTGACAATTGTTTACTAAATATATGAGTACAGATTGTAGAGATTATTTTTATGATGGAACTACGTATTAAACGAAATGGATTATGTGCTGGCAATCTAGTATTATTTTCTACTCTTTGAGAAATACATTTAAAAATTACATTTAGAAAAGAGATTAATCTGCAGAACTAGTAATACTTTTAAATTGAGTGCCATTAAAAAAAGGAGAAACAAATAAATGTAGGATGATATCTCGTGGGATATAAATCCTTCGAAGACTAATCGGCGCAACTGATTGTGTGAGTGTGCGAGTATGTAAATATAACTTGTAAATAGGTACTGTTGTTAAGACACAGGAATAGTATCAATGATGATCCTACAGCATTCTTTTCCACGCCATTCCACAGTGAGTAAGAATAGATTCTCGTGGAATAAAAATAGCATGACCAATAAGTGTAATAGTCTCCAACTCTTTAGCTCCATTCTGTACTAATGCACCGATAAAGAGTACAATTATTAGTACGTATGCACTATGTACTCCTTTTCCCATTACACAATCACTATCTGCTGATGTATTTATAAAAATAATTCATTGCGTAAAATGTAGACTATATGTTCGTCTCCCATAAAACTCTTTCATAGCTATTTACATACATACACACATATAAGTAAGAATGTGTAGTACTCTTTAGAAACTGGCATTCTGGATTAGACTAAGCGTGTAAGTTGAGAAGATGACCTAATATTATAGAAGCGTAAAAGCATAAAGAGAGAAAAGCAGTAGCTTAGCCTTTAATTCTATAGGGAAATCCTTTTCCATTATCTCAACTCTTTTCTTGAGTGTGTTATATTTTATCGCTCTGTGTTTCGTCTTAGTAATCAGTATCTCACTCACTTTCATCGGTTGACGAAAGACAGATTTATCTTTTCCCCTCTCTCTCTCTCTACATATTCTCGTATGAAATAAAAGCAAAGCTATAAAATATCTCGACAGAAGAAAGACCACACAAACAACAAACAAAACAGCGACACAAAATAGCTTCATCATGAGAAGCAAATGGGTTTTGTGTTCAGCTCATTCATAGATATCCACTCTAGGATTGCGTATGCGTTACACAAGTACATTTGAATTTTCTTGTAATAAAGAGCGGTAGAAATGAAGGGATGTCTCTAGGACGGACTCAAAGGAAAAAGGATGAAATTTAATGGTTCGGTCCACTTTACTTTCCTTTACTACCCCGTTCTTCATGGAAAATTGAGATGAGTTTGCATGATTAGCCAGCTCATTATGTTCAGTTCAACTGAATAGTAACTGAGCAGAGTCATTAGTTTTTTCTCTCTGTGTGCACTCAATGAGATTAAATTTCCTTTGTGATGTTTTATTTTAGTTTCTGTATTACCTACCTAATAATTTCATTCGAAAATCTCAAAAGAATTTTATTACTTCATTCACATTTATTTATAGTGTCAAAAGTTATAGTACATAAATCACATTTCTTTAAACATAAGATACGTGTGTAATTACAACGTACATTGAACATAAGAAAATTTATTGCTATTGTGATTCTGTAATTGTAATGGGGACACAGTTGTCCTTTCTATAATTTTCCAAGTCATAATTGTATAAAATAACTACCAAGAAAGAAAGATCACTTCTCGGTCACCATCAGTTTCTTGAGTATAGTACTTACAGATAAAATTATGGATTCCTTGGACATTTCCCTTTGAATGGTCGACAGAGTACTTAAGTATATCTAGGTACCAGTGGATAATGACAGTCAAGTAGATAGTAGTTAATACAAATAGAGATAATAATGCAGTACTCGTTAAGAAAGGGTCAGGTAGGGAGTATAGCGGAACCGAAAATCACGTTTTCCTTTTAATCGGTTTGTGCGGTTACAGGAAAAGTCTAAACAGTTCCCCCTTAGCTCGTTATCTTAGCCAGAAAAGTGTAGGAAGATTCTGATTTGGGTTTCCTTACTTCAAAGTCGGGGTTTTCGTATCTGTAGAGCTTCTCAGACTTGAGATGGTTATGGAAAACTGCATAGACATTAATTTGAACATTGTAGTTATGCAATAGACATTAGTAGGTAAGAAGGTATACTTAGTTCACATTTTCTCATCTTGGTTTCCGGTAGGTTCTGGTTCTGTTCCTGTGAGGTATACTTGATTTGTGACTACAGCCCAGAGACAAAGCAGACCAGACAGACAATCTAGAGCCAGACCACCAAATGCCATTTATTTATTTTCTGTTAGTTACTTTGTAACTGCAAGTACCTACATATTTCTAGCAGAAACAGTTATTACTTTTAAGTGTATAAGCATCAGGTATATATAATATCTTATCTTCAAAGTTCAATACACTAGAAAATTCTTAAATATATGAATTACTAGTGTCTAACCGCTAAAGTAGCAAGAAATAATGCTCACATTAGAATTACTACTTACTAGTCGACAGTCGAACTACGTTGAGACTCATTACATTTTTCTATGTAATCCCATTAAGAACGTTAAGTTCATAATTTTTTTACTTTGTTCACTAAAGAGAATTGAATTGAACGTGTGAGATAAGGTTGCCGATGGCAGACAAAGCTAAACACACAACGAACTATTTCCTATAATGTATCTATAGAGAATAATAGGTATGCACTATAGAATAGTAGTTTAGTGAGATGAGTGATGGATTGAGAATGAACCATGAGGATCTTTCGCATGAGATTCATTCACGAGAGTCATTTGTTTGTCTTTGTCCTTCACATCACATCACAGAGCATCATAGTTATCTTGAAATATTGCTCTCAATGGTATTTGAGTTTTGTCTGAGACTGCCTTGCAATGCCATGACATGCCAATCCAAACCAATACACAAGTCAACTCACAATCACTTGACTTTGGCTTTGGCTTCTGCGGTACTCTCCTGCCTGTGTTGTGTGACATATTATTATTTCAAGAATGTGGGGTTTCGACTTTACTCTTAAGAACACTCTTGCAAGAAAGTTGTGAAGACTGTTCGGAAAAATCCGGTCATTGCATGCGTTGCAATGTATAATGTTGACTTTGCATTCTCCAACTCGTATTTAGCTATAGATGCTTTATGATAGAAAGGAAAAACACCATATATCATTGGAATGTGTAATTTTTGTTTGAAAAGGTATTTATTTGTGTCGCGTTAAAAGTTCAAAGCAAAGGTAGGAAGGCACTTTAGTTTTGCCTCTGACACTTGTCTATCTAGTACTTTGCCTAGCTCTTTTCTGTCATGCCGAATGGAGTGAGATGTCGAATATGGAACATGACGACAACACAAACGAGAAAAGTTGATGATTCGCTTGAATAATATGACTATCTGCACTTTATAGCTTTTACTTTTATATAATTGTGTATATGGAGAGATAAGGTATAGTATATATAGTTAAAGTATTTCTACTTGTATAAATACAAATATAATTTATATGTAGCAAAGAATAAGACATTGTTGGCTAAGTGAATAATGGGAGGATGCGGTGATACACAGAGACTTCCAAAGTTGCGTTAACAATGGTTAACTACTCAAACAATAGATTTACAACTAAACTAACTATTAGCAATTCTATTGAACTAGACCCCCACAATGCAATGTTTCCTCACACAAGTACCTACTCTGCCTACTTAAATTTACTTTCCTTCCCCTCCCATTTCTCTCCAGTTATTTTTCAATCTGTCGACCATAATTCAATGCAAACACGAGATAGAACAAGTAAAAGTCATAGAGTGTATTTCAGATGTTACAATGGAACTTCTTTTAGCTTGTCCAGTTTCTCAATCTTTCATTTATTGTTATTTTGTCGATAAACGTTGATGATAGTGCTCTTCTCTCTCTCTGGAGATGTTGAATGGAGGAGATTGTTGTGTCCTCTTCTTCTGTTCGTTGATTGCTGTAGAAGTGGATTGTTGATATAGGTAACTGGATGTGGTGCTCCTAATGTATGTATGTATCTAATGAAAAGCAAGGAAAACAAATAGAACGTGGCTGAATTGTCAGAAAAGAATCCGATCGGAGCCCCCGGGTCTCATCTGGAAAAATGGGCCCACCGACGAAGTCCATCCTCTCTTTTGTGAGGTCTCGCATCATCATTTTCGTTTTTCGTTCCCATGAAGAAGTGCACCCTTAATTTCATAATCTAATGCACTTCGTTCTCGGATATATAAGAGACTCAACAATACAGCACTTCAATTCATGCACTCACATCACAACGCAATCAGTGTGCAGTACAACCCAATTCTTTTACCATTATCCACTCTTTTCCCATTATATATATAGCTTCTTCTTTGACTTGTCCTTTTCTAAAGCTAACTTTATAGAAAAGCATCTTGGATTTCGTTTTGTTATTCAATTTGCTTGCTCATTGTTCTATTTCATAGATCATTGTTTGTAAGCTACCTGCTACATATATAATTTCAAGAGTTTTACGCAGCACACTATACTACGTGACTGTTTACTATGTTAATTATTTACTTTCCTGGATTAAATTAAAAGTTTGTTGTTGGCTTATGTTTGAATTGTGAGTAGCTACTTAATATTTGTGCTTGTAAGAATGTCTCGTTAAGTGTGTAAGGAGAGAAATATGGGACTAGTGGTTGTTAGTCGGATTTTTACAAGGAAAGATCTACTATGTAGTGCACATTCCTAATATTTAATATTATGCAGCTAGAATAAGTGTAAGCCAATGCGCTGTTAGGGATTTTTTTTAAAGCTTGGACTGATCTACTATCGGGTATTCCCAACGAAAATAAACTACTGGATTTTATAGACAGCCGTCGATGATATTTATGTCTTCTTTCTAAACTCTTTGGACGTCCTTCAGAGGAGAACAGCTTCTTTTTAAACTAGTTAAGTTACTAGTACTGAATTACAAAGTAGTAAGTTGAGAGTCGATTTTTATAGGCCTGCCTTCCTAACTAGTGCAAACTGGCCAAATCTCAATTCACACACAGAGATATTATTTGCTACTTATATGTATCATTTAGCTATGAACGGCCAGAACGGCTACTAATAAACAATTGTAGTCTTATAATAGAAGAATGGCATGTAGAGTAATGTAAGTGTGTAGAAAACAAAAGAGTACATCATACATGACTTGACCACAGAGTAGATACTTAAATGTTTGCTTCACTTATCCTTAGCTTTGACTTGGTGTTTCAATTCAGGAACAATTATTTTAATGACGCTGCATGAGAATACGCTCATCCATGTAATAACCATCTTAAGTAAATGTACATTTTATTTACATCTATTCATGAATGCACTATGATATGATATGTTGTTTGCCTTGTCTTTGCTGTGTGGAAATTCTTTCCTAAGTAGGTACGAACCAAGTACTGCATATGTAAACAAATTGAATTAGATTTTTCAAGGAGTAAATGAGTTTGTAGGCATAAATGACTCTATACTTTGGCTTGTGTCAGTCCTTTGAGTGAATTAAATGGTTGAGATGAATTAGAATTCCTACATAGTGTTTCCCACATTCCGGATTTGGGATTTTTCTAATGTAGTTTCTAATAAATTCCATTAGGAATATTAGTGCAATTCAAGGGCATGCTTTGTACAGAAAATAAAAATAAAATCGGTTAAATCCGTGTTGCTGTTCCCACGTGTAGTAAATGGCTGGGAAATTTGCATGGTGTACTATGTGCAATCTGTTATTAAATATTCAGCTTGCATTATATATTACAATTACATTCCATTATTTACGCATAGCTCTTCTGATGGGATGAATATATTATTTTTATATTGCACATTCAGGTACATTTATAGCATACATTTACTTACAAAACATTATTATAGTACGTTGTGTACATAGGTAGTTTACATTACAACTATTATACAAATAAAAATCTTGGTTTATCCCAGAAATATACATACATACATATATTCTCCAGATCCTGGTTCACAAATAGATGACATGACCGGTTACATAAAAGTTGGCAGATAAAAGTTTCGCTAGCATCACTTCAGTTTATCTAACATGGTACTAATAAGTTTATACCTAGAGAGAGAGCAAATAATAGTTTCGTTTCTGTTAGGGAAATTTGCGTGATATCACGTATCTATCTAATGGAAAGAGGATATGATACGATAGCTATTCATGTCAGTATTCTAAATAGACGCAGAGAAAAACATTATGGCATTACTTATTTTATGTGTACATTTCGTATGCAATCCAAGTCTCTAATGTGGTGTTATATTATTCAAAGCCGTCCTGGAATCACCTTTGTTATCCTATTGTGAGCGAAGTTGTTGTATCTTCATAATATATTACTTTATGGCTACTTGTTTGGCTGGACTGGACTCTACCTGGTCTATAGTAATTCCTTATTATATTTGCTCGCTCTTAGGTTACGTCTCTTCCTTTTGTTATCTTATGCTCGCAGATAATGTCACATTCAGTGCAGACTCAAATTTGGCAATAAATGTTGAGCTACATGAACGTAACACAATATAACTGTCGCTTCGTGCTCTAAAAGACAATTTGCCGAAAAATGTTTTCATTGCTTAGGTACTTACTGTCTTGTCTTACATGTATTACTATTTCTTATCTTCATAATAGGCAATCCGGATGTTTTGCTATTCTTAAATAAAGATATACCTACCTACACTATTTACACACAGAGCAGACTCAGATAGACTACAGAATATTTTGACTATTTCCATCTATAGTTACATAAGAACATGGCTAATAAAATTGCATTTTTTATGGGAAATTTCAGGGTGGCCGAGTCGAGTGCGAAAAGCAGTCTTGCCCAAGTCTTCAAGGGTGTTTTCTCATCGTTTCAGGCCAAAAAGAAGGATGTTGTGAAGTTTGCAAAGGTATTTATTTCATTATTATTATTACATCTCTTTACTTAGAGCATGTACTTAACTCCCTCACTAGTCTAAATCACTAATACACCTTAACTGGGCATACTACTTACTATGTACGTAATTTATTTTACATCCTGCTCTTATTTACTTGAACTTGAACAGACAGGCAATAGTCATAAATATGCTCATATAGTAAAGTAGAATAAGAAGCATACCTGAACCATTTATTTACGTAATATGAGATCTAGTTCAGGTCTCTTAATTGGATTTATCTCCTTGTAGTCCACATTTAATGCAAAATAGATGTACATTTGTAAGGGGCAAAGACTTGTCTACAACATCATTTGCCTATCTTCCTCCTTTTCCTTCCTTTCATGACTCTCATTACTGACATTTGAAATCCCAGATCAGAACCCGCATTGCCGACCGATGGATTGCTCTCCAGATAAGATAAGCTAAATGTATATCGCAGTGAGAGTGAGATTAGCTTGAGTGAAAGAGAGAATAATTAATTATTATTCTCTCCTAATACCCACTATTTTATTGTTCACTTCGTATTTGGTAGGCTTAGAACAACTTAGAATTTCTCTGGGTTCCTTATTATATTGCCTCCTAATGTCTCGTAAACATGAATAGATAGAAAGATAGGCGAAGAAACAGTTGAGTGCAAGTGAGGAAGAATAATGGAGCAAAGAAACACGATAGCATGACATTAGTATGTCAAGTCAAATCTACCTGAACAGACTAGCTACTACCTGTGGAAATTCTCTCCTTTTAAATGGTAGTGACTAGAAAAAAATACAATTTAGCTCCGAAATGTTTATTTACTAATAGCATAAGAAGGTATACCTATTTGGTTGATGTTATTAAGTAGTAGATTTAGATGATTGTTGTGTTTATCTAGGAATTACTGCAAGTATACATCATTGTTTTAGGCATATTAATTCCAGTATAATAGAGCAATTTTGCTATGTAGTACAGTAATACTACGCATTACATTAACAATGACAGTATTTACTATGGTGCTGTTGTGCTTGTGCGTATGAACTAGAATTTCAATAGATGAGTCTTTGGTTGAAGAGGAAAGCACAAAAAGTGAATGAGGACAAGCGCTGAGAGTCCATCAATCAGAGAAACGAGAAATAACACAAGGTAGTAAAAGATGAGTAAATTATAGAGAACTTCTTTCGTCTGTTTGCTTTCAAAGACAAAATGTCACTTTCGGAAAATAAAATTAGAGGAAAGGGTGGCCTACTCTTCTACTCTACTTTACTGCAGCATCTTATCCTTCTCTTTTCTAACTTATTATATCCATCTGAATCTCTGTTCTAAAACAAGCCGACTTCTTTCCTCATCTTTTCAAAGGGAACTGAATGAATGTTGGTAAATATCCTCAACATGAACTAATGATAGGCAGGCTCATATATTAAAGTAAAAAATACCTTCTGTTTTTCCTAACAGAACAGACACAAAATGATATTATAGGTAACAATAGTTCTCTAGCTCAGTGGAATGATGATGTTATGTTATGAGTATATAGGAACTGTGGGCTAAATAAATTCTTGAGTAATACTAGCAGACTATTACAATTTTACAAGCATTTATCATTGAGAGATGAGTGCGGGGAGAACACCTGTGCAAGTGTGCGACTTATCTACCAGAAGAAAACATCCAAATAAAAAACACGGGCGTTTAAAAGGAAAAAAAAAACTTGGACTGTAAAACAGAATCTCTTGCCTTATGGCTTATTAAGCTAATCTTAGGAAAACTAAAGGAATATCTTATGTAAAGTATGGAGAAAACAATATGCCAAACGAATTGGACATACATACGTGCGTTAATACTTCAGAGAATTCAACTAGAGCATAAACAAAAGTATGTTTAGATTGTTAATTTAAGGAGAGAACACCTGTACTTACTCCACAACAACATAGCTACATGCATTAAATAAGTCAGTCCACCAATTCTAAATCTCAATCTCCCCAACTAATTCTTTTCTTGAAAACTCGGACCAAGTATATTTGTTGTAATGTAATTACCTTTTTATTTTCGTCGTAAATAATGTCTGTTACTTTCTGAATGTAAAATGAGAAGTTACCTCGTCTGTATTCACCACTTTAGAAAAATATGCCTGCACTTAACAAGAAAAGGTTCGGGATGGTAAGTTACATAACTGGGTGGGTTTAGATTAGAGTGAGAATCAAATGTACATTAATCATTCATAGCTTTATGCATTACAGTCAGGCAAATGCCCTGGTACCTGAGTTCCCGAGTATAGTAGTATATCCTGCATACAATCCTGCATATTATTTCAATGAAGATTATCATTTTCCCTTCTTTCCAAATGCAATTTTCATCGGCAATAAATGCAATTTTCATCATTTCATCCATGCATATAGAATTTTTTTTATTCTTTGTCGATAAATTCTTAAATGCCATTGTAGTAATTGTCGTCTACGCTGATCAAGTGATAAAAGTCTATAAGATTGAATAATAGAATAATAGATTGAACTTAACCGGACAAGCCATATATTTGCGCTTGTATTAAATTGGCACGAATTAATTGTTAATAATTTCTTTCAGGTTGCAAATACAATAACGTAACGTACCCTAGTGGGATGGAGGTGACGCAAGACTGTATGACTACGACATGTACTGCAGGAGTACTGACAAGATCTCAAGTTCAATGCTACGTTCCATGTACACACCCAACTCCAGCAAAACCCGGTCAGTGCTGTCCGACTTGCAACAGTTGCAGTGTAAATGGACGGGAGTACCACCACGGGGAAGAAGCCACATTACCAGGAGATCCTTGTGTCCGTTGTAAATGCAACAAGGGTTCTTTGCAATGTACAAAAAACGCGTGTCCTGTCCTGGCCTGTCCAGCTTCTTCAACTTACCTGGAGAAGGGGGAATGCTGTCCACGATGTAACGGGAGTCGGACGCGCTACATGCCCAGAACAGTTTGTCTACTGGGCGAAAAGGTTTATCCCACCGGGACGACATTTCGGTTAGATACTTGTACCAATTGTACGTGTATTGAGACAACGGCAGTGTGTGACCGAATGTCATGTCCAGCATTGGAATGCGATCCTATTCATCAAGTGATGACTCAAGGGTCATGCTGTCCAAAATGTGCAGAGCCTGAGCCACAACTACCAAAAGCTCAGTGCATGTGGAAAGATATCATTTACAAGGTATGCTTTCTATCATCTTTGATAAAACTTTTTATTTCTCAGTATTTCTGTCTAGTCAAGTATCACTCGAGAGATTACGCAGCGATTATCATCTGACATTCCTTTGATACGATCATTAGTTTCATAGATATTATTATTTTTCAAGATGTTCTTTGTAGTAGGAGTGAAAGCCGCTTCTAATGTATACATAAATAAAGTTGCGTTATCATTTAGACAGCCACATTACCATAAAATGGATATTAATACTAGTTTTATATGATGTTGTTAAGGATGTAAAAAGGTATAAAACTGTCATTTATACGGCGATTTAACTAGTTTCTAATGTGTCACATGTCATGCATCGCATCAAGTCGAGATCACAATTTCAGCAGTTAAAGTCTAAAGTATCAATGAAGATTAATTGAAAGATCAAAGGAGTATGCAGATACGATGTCTTACATAGTGTCGAGGGATATTAAGTGGAAAGGAGATGATAGCAATCTTAATATGATAAATAAAATAAGTAGAAAGAGAGAGAGATCAGGTTCGGACTGGAAATATCTGGAGATTGGCACATGGAAATAAATATTTGCGTAATGAAATTGAATGAGTTGTTTGTTGAATTTCAGAATGGCGAAAGGTGGGATGTTGATAGCTGCAAGAGCTGTATGTGTGACTGGGGAAAGGTCAGATGTACAGAGCAATTGTGCCCGAAGAACACACCATGTCCTTGGGGTTACAAACTTAAGTATAAGCCTGGCCAATGTTGTCCTGAATGTGTTGGAGGTATGTCCTTTTCTTTCATTCGGTCTATCAATCCAAAGTTTCTTAATCCGAATTTATTTATCATAGTAGCATTAAGTATCCACCTATTTATGACCTATCAAACACATTTACATAATATCGATAGATAATTCCACCACCAACCACAGAAAGATGTTGATTACTCCCAGTAATGTGTTTTTTGTTATCGTAGTTGTAAAAATAACATTATGGTAATTTGAACTTTTGCAGAAGATGGAGTTTGCACTGTGTTTGGAGATCCTCACTATCGCAGTTTTGATGGACGTGTATTTAACTTCCAAGTATGTGAATCTAACAAATGATCATAACTAATTGCTTTCTGAAAGTTTCCATGCTTAACACATTTACTATTTATTTACAAAAACATTGAAACTTATACAAATCTTTTTCGTTCTAGGGAGCATGCAAATACATGTTGACTTCAGATTGCAAAGGGAAGACTTTCTCTGTGCGTGTACGAAACGACGCTCGGGAGTCAAGAGCCTTTTCTTGGACGAGAACGGTCACTTTAAAAGTGAAAGAAGGCCGTGTCACTTTGGGTCAAAAGATGCGAATCAAAGTTAATGGAAAACGAGTAGCTTTACCCTTCAGCCATGGTACACTACGAATCTACCAGGACGGATACTCGGCTGTTGTAGAGACAGGCGTCGGAGTTCAACTTCTTTGGGATGGAGATAGTTTCTTGGAAGTGTCTGTTCCACATGCTCTTCGGGGAAGATTATGTGGTCTATGTGGAAACTTTAATGGAAACAAATCAGATGACTTCACGACAAGAAAAGGGGGTCCTGTTTCTCTCCCAAGTGCCTTTGGGCAATCTTGGCGTGTTGGAGGGAAGAAAGCGTGCTCCCGTCCTGAAGAAGGTACATAACCTTACCAATTACCATGACCTTCCTTAATCTTTCTAGTTGTGCCATTGGCAGTGCCATTTTTAAAAAATCTCTAAATTACCATAACTATCTATATTATGATGGATAAGCAATGAAAATGAAAACTTATCGATTTTTTTATTCTTTACAGTTAAAGGTCCTGAGCCAGTATGCAAAAAGAGTTGGAGGACAAGGATGAAGGCTGAAAAACTCTGTAATGCTATTCGATCGCAAGTATTCGCTCCGTGTCATAAAACTGTATCCACAGACAGGTTTTTCAAGTAAGTGTTATTTTTAAATAAGCAAAACCAATAATTTATAACGGAAGAGCTAATTTTATGGTTAACAATAAACAAAATAACTGGTAATTAATGAAATGGATTTTCCTTTACAGATCCTGTATGCTGGATATGTGTGAATGTCCGCCGGGACGAAAATGTCATTGTGAAGTATTAACCGCATATGCGAGAGCGTGCCAAAGATCAGGGATTGATATTCTTGACTGGAGAGACGCAACTGGCTGCTCTCACAAGAAAAGATGGCAGCCTTAACTGTTGATGAGAGCAATTAGCAATGAACTGTTGTACCCGATTTAAGAATTGCATATTAATATGGGTGTAAAACCGTACCTAATTAATTAGTTAGTAACTGTAAATTACCAATGTTAATTTAACATCGTAAATGTTGCTTTATTTTGGAGAATTCGTCCCTGGTGTCTGGTATTCATACTTCAGGGAAATATGAGACGTGATACTGTTCAATAGTTTTATGTTCAACTTATTTCTTATCATTAGTGACTTAATTTTAGTAGTTAAATGAGCTATAATTATTACGTTCTAATTACTATCATTACTGTTATGTATTACTACAGTGTATATATTAACTACATATATATACTACTACTTACGATTACGATAATTATTCAGCGCAAACGGTAGACGTTCAACTGTATTCTGTTGTAGGTAGTAATTTTCAGCACAAATCTGTTTTTTACAAAGTTTTTATTTTTGTCGAAGTATCCATTATTATTTAGTAAGCCTACCTATGGATTTACTGTACTGTACCTAACTAAAACTGTCTCTGTGTGTATGTCTACCATGATTTTGTGGTGTACCAATAATGTTACACTGCTAAACAAGTATCTTATACGAGTGTACTATACTGACGAAGAACGGGTAAAATAAGATTTACCTGTACATATTACATGCATACACATACATACATACTTATATACCTACATAGATATTACTCATACTTATATGCAAGCCAATTTTATGTATATCTAAAGTTTGCATAGAACTCTTTAGGCTTTCAGGCAGTGTCAGCGGCAGTCATTCTCTGTAAATGTTTTAATTTTTTGTAATACTTAAATATATCTTTATGACACGCTATATATAAGTATTTATGATTCATTAGATAGATTATTCATAGAACAAGAACACCACACACCATGTACATACAATTTATTATGTATGAAACGAAAAAGGGTGTAAACATTATATAACAATTATGGACAGAGTATAATATTATTGTATAGATTTTGTTTTTCACAAACAAAATACTTCGTTTAGTATGATTTTTCGTATTGCCAATTTTTATGTATGTAAAGCAAACTTTGACATACTTATTACATGTTTCTAATTCTTTGTATGATTTTATGAGGTCAACAACAAACGCCATACTAATTTTAAACAAAATCAACCTCTACTAAAATATTTAGCTAAGGGAAATGTTTTGTTCAAAACTAATTACATCTACATACGAGTTATGATGGTTATCTAAAGGCCAAGATGTGACTACAGAGTTCCTACACGGTAAATATACTCTCCTGTTATTTTAACAAAAACTGCCTCGTCAATGTATACAGGCACTAAAATAATTTTAAAAAACGTAGCCATACATAGATGTTAATTAATTAATTACGACACTGTACTTGAAACATTTACCTTTACACTTGTAATGATCATTATGTAATTATAGCGTCATCGAGAACAATCCGACTGATGTACTACGGCTTTGACAATTTTTGTGTATTATTTATATAGTTATCCTTTCAACTCAGAAAATATGTAAAACTAATACACAAAATACAGTGGATATGGTGAGATTGTAGAACAATCAATGAATAAATCGCGAAAGGGCAGATCTCAAATATTACAAACAATTGTCCTTTAACTTTCTTTCCTTGCATACGTTGTCCATATCATTTCACATAGAGATGGGCTCAAATAAGTTCACATAATATGGCTTTCCCCATCCATTACATTTCGTATATTTACTTAGTTATTTTCACATAGAAAATNATTTCACATAGAGATGGGCTCAAATAAGTTCACATAATATGGCTTTCCCCATCCATTACATTTCGTATATTTACTTAGTTATTTTCACATAGAAAATTGCTTTTCTCGCTTTTCCCCGCACATTAAACATTCACTTCATTTTCACTTTGACGTGAGTCAAATGACAGTTTTACGTACGGTTTTTTTGGTTGAAAAGGGAAAACACGAAATGTCATAGATGGTGATAGCTATATTATGTGAAATTATTTTTGCTCATTTCTGCATGATTGCTGTAAAAATTCTGAACATACCTTAATTATTAACAACTCATCTTATCTTAACTTCAACTATGATTCTTCCAATCCAATGCCACTGATAATTATATTTTATGGAGATAACCCTTAGTTAATATATTAAGTATGATATTTATTGTTTCCTTCTATAGTGAATACATGGATTACTACAGGTGTGATATGATACTGTGATTCTGATTACTATGTGACATTCTCTATTTCTGTATTAGTCACTAGTCACTATATACATCAGTCAGAGACAATCTGTCCTGAGTGAAGATTCGTAGCGTACATGGAGAAAAATGTGTACAAGTAGGTAAAAAGCATTTTCAAACATTAACCTTGTTTTTAATCAACTATGCATCCTGTAAAAATACTATATTACATAGAACGATTAATGAGACCCTACATTACAACACACGCTTTCACCACTTTCACTTAACAGGTGTTTAATTTTTAATGCTCACATCATTAGCTTAAGTATTGCAACCAAATAAAAGGTAAAAACTTATTACATTTAAATTGCTGTGTACTGATTGATATCAATGATATAACAATTTGTCACTATGTCTAATTTGACAGTAAAAGCTAAATTTCGATAAGCCCAGGACGGCAACGTTCCTACTTACCTAAGTGAATAAAAAAACTATTAGTCATTGTACATCAAAAGTTGGGAGCTAATTAAAAGTTTACATGTATATCCTTGTTTTAAATTGGAAGAAAAAATAACAGTTTTATAAGGAAATAAGAAGTGAGCATAGGTAGTTGTTTTGTAGTTGTCTCTAGCAGCAGTCTAAGCTATTTAAAATTAATTTAACAATCTATGCTTCAATACCCTTCTGACTATTTATGTACTACTATTTCTTCAAACAATTAATTCATTCTAACATTATCAAATGATGACCCCACCAAAAGTACAATGATAATTAGGAGACTAATTAAATAAGAATACTGCTAATATATATTAGTTTTAGAAATCTATTCTTATATCTACATAAATACATACAACCTTACAAACAAGTTCATACTAATGATATTATATGCATGTATGTATAGATTTGTTTAAAGTAAAGCATTTACTTAGTTAGTACTTACTGTTTGCTAATTAATTATGTGATTGGCTATTTTAACAGGGTGAGAAACTAACATCCTATAATTCGACCACCATTTAATTGTTAAAGAAGGCACTAATAAAGTTCTTCTTTACTGTTACAAGTTCATCAGGTATACTTAGGTATTTAATTATAAACTCTAAAAGCTTCCCACTATGGAGCAAAAAATTCTTAAGAGGCAAAGGGTCAGGTTATGGTATATAAACATCTATCGAATAATAAAGTTTCATATAAAGAGATTTCATGGAATATCTAATCCTAATAGTATTTACTACCTATCCTAAGTTTATAAACAAAAATATTGTAATTTAACAATTATGAAGTACTATCCCAGAAAGTATTAACTTACCCTTTCTGAAATTTAGTACATATAAAACTTTTTGTGCTTTATATTTTGTATAATAGTTAACTGCTCGTAAGAATAGATAATTAGGTATTTCTATCGATATTATACAATTGATTAGGTAGGTCGGCTTCCTGATGAGTTAATTTTTACGCTTCTTGCCCCCTTTTGCTTGGTCTTCTGTTAGAATTGTTGCCACATTGTTCCACTTAGCTCCTCCAGCCTTCTTAGCATCCTGCTAGAAAAATCCCATCAAATGTAGAATGGTAATGATAATCTAAGAATTGTCTATGACATCAAAAGTGTAAAAAATATTTACTTTTTTTACTTTGTCGCATTGGACCTCGACGTTCATTTTCTTTCCCATTGACTTTTCTAAAACAGCTTTAATGTCCCCATCTGACATGTTGTCCAAATCGGATGTTGGTTTACCAGAAAATATTTCAACGTTCTTTTTGAACAGAGTCAACTGCATGTCACCCGTGCCGTCATTAAAGGTAACCTGCACGCAAATTAATGGTAAGTGTTACAATAATAATAATCATAATAAAATAATATTAATATTTATTATGAAATAAAGAGTAATCTGATAAACAATCTTACATATAGACGGGGAATGTGAATGTATGTTGTGTTATGATGTTTGCCTTCACAGACGTATTCCCGTCCTTTCAAGTCCACCTTTAAAAAACAGAAATTAAAACAGTGTTAAAATAACTATAATCACAATCAGTACACATAAATAATGTGAATATTAAAGCTATCATAACACTACTAAGATAGGAGTAAGCTCAACCCATATAGAAAAAGGACCATACCGGGTAAAATTTCAAATCGAGAACAAAGTTGGCAAATGGGTAGTCTACAGCTATGGGATCAATGTCCCAAACGATTCGCGATTTGAAATTTTACCCAATATGACCATTTTTCAAGGGCTAAACTTGCTTATACATTAAAACCAGCATTTCAACCTTTTTGGAGCATATTTTCTTAGTCATTTCGGTTGGGCATCCTTGATAAAAAATGTCTGTTTTGTCGTTGTAGTGAATGGTCTTCACTGATGCTTCTGAGTTCCTGAATTTAAATTTTTGGCGAAAATCTTCTTGCTTTTTCTCAACCTCAGCAAAAGTCATTTGCTTGGCTGCAGCTTCTCCCTTAGGGGCCCGGGATTTTGCCGGTTCAGCTTTAGCAGTTTCTGCTTTAGCCTTCTTAGCAGGGGTTGCTTTTGCTGCAGGTGCCTTTCGTTTCTTTGCAGAACTTTCCCCTGCTGCTCCTATAAGTTTAAAGTGTTGTTAATGTGCACACACGTCTTGATGATAATATAAAGGAGAGCAAAGAATTCCTAATTATTAAACTAACAAATACCTTCCAACTTTTCGCTTAGGCTTGTATTTGTCATCACTGAAGACTTTCTTGTGGATCTAGGTGTGGCAGTCGGAGCAGATTTTGGTGCCAAGACTATGGTTAAGACATAAAAGTTTTATAATAATATTGCATACAAACATACATATTATGATACGAATGCACAAATTTACCAGTCACCATCCATATTTAAAAGTATTAAATAAAGTACAGCATTACCTTTAGAGTTTGTAAGATCCAAGGATTTTTGAGCTCCGTTAACTTTGGGGGTCGCCTTTTTCGCCTTTTCAGTAGTTTTCTTCTTGGCGGAACTAGAAGCTGGAGTGGAGATGTTAAGAATATCTGTGCCATTAGGAATTATACTTCCAGCGACTGCAGCTGTGTCTGCTTTCTCTTTCTTAGGTTTCAATTTCGGAAGCTTTATCTTTGGTGCAGCATTTGTTGAAGGCTTTGTGATCTTAGGCGTTTCAAGTTTAATGTTGATAGGATGAGAAACTTCACCTAGTACAAATGCAATATATAATAAAAATTAAGTGACATTTTAATATGCACCAAATTAAACAAATCAGACTATCGCTTATAGTCAGACTCCAAGGATTCAGGATAAAATTCAAATGCATATATATAATATGAAGTGAACATACCAGCAGCTTCTCTCTTGATCTTTTTAGCCAAGATTAAATCTTTGCAGTTCCGAATACCTTGCAAAAACGAGGCAAACGCATCTTTTGGAGCGCTATAACACAAAAAGAAACATTAAATTGCAAATGTTCTTATGTATACACTTGTATGTTTGCTTTACGACGCATAAAATCCGTTAGCTTAGCACTAATACTAATATGACTAATGTTATTATAGAGCCAGCTGATGGTAAAGAACAAAGTTATTCAATACGAAATTCCCAAACAAAACATCAGCTGTCTGTCTGCAAACTTTAAATTTACATTAAAAACATGGATATTATTTTATAAAAAATTGATTTACTATTTGTATAATATTTTCTAGTAAGTAAATGTACATATCAAACAGGTAAACATTCAACATTTACCTTTCATCGAGCCATTCCAAAAGAAGGTCAACTCTTGCCTTTCCGGAAGAAGCATCAGTTTTGATTTCTTTGTGTTTCCTAGTTGGGAGGACTTCACTGGCCAAAAGAGGTGCAGTTAAATCAAAATAATCCAAATTAAGGAGTCTTGCTCGATTCCTCAGAATCGCTTTTTTAGCCTCGCGCTCCATTACGTCTTTTAGATATAGTAAAAACACAGAAAACAGCCCACAACTCGTGTGACCTAATTTTTCCCCACCACAAAACTCGTACTTTACTTAGCTTCTTAGTAAGTCCAAATAAATATTTTCAGGTTAAAAATGATTCTAAAAATTTTCTCCAGAGAAAATTAAAATTTATTAGTGTCAGGTCAGACGCTAGAAGAATTAATATGGAAAAGGCGCCAAGTGGCTTATGGCGCGTTCCCGAAATAAGCAACGGCCAAAAGAGAGACAGCACAGCAACACGGGAAATGAAATGAGACGCCTTGACTCTCTTGAGCGAGTTTGCATCAGCAAACAACCCGTTTCTCACGCAATCAATCCTTCCTCCTAGTGCAAATGCAATTCAACGCAGAAGAACCAGCGAACAACAAACGCACCAAACAGCATCAACACAAAGTTGCTGAAGAACGAAAACCAGCCGAGCCCTAACAACAACCAACTCACTTAACTTATAATAGAGTCAGATAGAGAGCGAAGCAAGAAATGTACACGTAATAAACGCAGGGAGCAAGAAAGAAAAGGAAGCCAAAGTGAACCAGCCAACACGGCAGCTCAACAACCACACGCAGTTATCAGCCAGTAGGTCTCGTCTCTCTCGTCTCCTCGTATTACGTTACACACAAGAACATTGTAAATTCGTATGCTTCCACATAGCTATTCCTCAACTCCTCAAGCGTCTAAAGGCAATCCAAGGCAATGCAAAATTTTAATACAATCCCCATACCACTCTATGCACTACATTTCGTCTTCCAGCCATGTAGTCCTTGTGTAAGATCCAAGAACTACTCAACTCACCAAACAGGTGAGTTAGTGAGTAAGCAAATCCTACGTAGAGTTCGCTATTGATGCTCCTCCGTTTAACGAAGCTCTGACTCAACGTTAACTGCTCAGTGCATTCTATGTGAAGCTTCTATCTTGATTCAGGTGAAATCTATGCACAAACACAAGTACACAAAGCGCAAACTGTTGATACTCACTTCACTCTCTCAGTACTTTTAAACCCATGCTAGCCAAACATCCACAGAATCCACACTAATGCATATTTTCTGCACTTACAGTACAGTAGTAGTCAACATTTGCCATTGCATTGCTCTTTAGACTCTTTACAGCTCTGTCTTTAGTTTACTGATGTTTGCTCCGATTGTTCTCTCTACGTTTTCCTTCTCTTCCATTTGCATTCTCTCACTCTCTTCTCTCTTCTTCTTACATATACACATACACACAAACACATACACAATTATTACTGAAGTATTTACAGACACACTCCATACATGTACGAATTATAGTCAAGTTAACTGAGCATGATATTATGCAACACAAAATGCAATGTTGTATGTTTTATCTACGTACCGCTGCAATGCAATCATATAACTCTTTCTACTGTTTTCTATCCTATTCTCTCTATATTTCGCCTATTCTATTGCAATGTGTGATGTGTGATCCTTGTCCTTTATTTATGTGTGCATGATATTGATAAGTAAAGCAAACTGCATATAAATATAAGCTGTATTTTTACACTGCATAAATGTATACAGTTCGCATACATATTCGCATATTGATAATAATTATGAGATTTGCTTCCAAAGCATCCACACAAGTTGCAAACAGCACAAATAAAGATGCAAGGTATCTGTGTGTAGCTTCCTATTTTTAACGTTTGCAACCTACAGTTGTTTACTTAGGCACTTTAACTATCTATGAACTATCTTTTATTGTATACACACACTGACACACTACACACTGAATTTAAATATACAAAAACAAGTGTATTGTTTTGCATAGCCAATAATTCTAAGATTATTTTTTTCCCCTGAGAATTGAATTATTATTATGCCAAACCAACTGCAACTCTCACTCATATAGATTCAGTAATTCAGTCAGTCTGATGAATAATCCAGGAATTACTCAAATGTGTTTGAAATGAAACTACCTCGTCTAGCATTGACGATAACACAGTGTCTGTGATTCAGATTATGAATATGCTAATTTGTCTCAAGCTTAATATAAGCTTAATATAAACAATTATAAGACACTAGTAATCTGCATGCATCTAAATAAGTGAACTTTAGCAATTTAATCTGCGTCCTAGGGTGAATCAGTAATTGAAGTATAACTTAACCGAACTCCGGAAGATCCAGCCAAAGCTATCTACATAGGTGTTACATACTATAGAAAACATTCTTACTAAAGAGCATAGAATTACTAGTAGACTGATCCCTAATATGTACAATTGTTTACCATTGCAAATAGAAAATACATACCTAGTTTCTTAATTACTACTACTGACACACTGACACATTCCATTTCTTCTCCAATGTAAAAAAAATTCATAGCTTTTCTTACAGACAAGGAACAGTTTACTTACACAGGCATTTACTACCCAGATTCAAGTACTAGAAGGTTTTCCTTAGATTACTTGACGAGTAAGTAATCTTGTTTGCGAATTTGTTCTTTAATAAGCTAATTATGTAACGGAAGTTCCAGGTTGACTACATATTCTATACGTTTTATGACACAATAATTGTATAATGTCTTTTCTTCACTTTAAACTCCCCATAAATAAACGTATCTGCAATTTTTTGCAGCAGAGCAGCCCAAATGATCCGTTTCTGTGTCCCATAGATTTTCCTTGTGTTCTCCTTGCCTGTGAACCAAGTTCACACTTACAAAGTAGCCGTAGGTACACAGTGTTATGTCATTATGTGTAAATAATAATATTTTATTATGAGTATGTGCAGAATTTCATGGAAGTATTTTCGGTTACACATTCTTACTTAATTGCTGTAAGTGGTAGTTCAATGAGTACAAAAACTAATTTAGGTTGTTGTATTTGCATCACATTCACACAGCATAGATACCTAGCACATTTTATCCTCAAATGCAAACAAAATATACTACACAAAGCAGTCTTTATTGAAGTAAAACCATGGGGTGAGATTGAGATTCTACATTCTACAACAGTCATTGCATAGAAGTATACTTCCCCATCTACACAGTCTAACGATAAAATGGTAATGTTGCCGCTTGATGTAGCCGTGAGCTTGCTAAACGAAACTCGTGCTCATAGTTCAGCCGGTAGATGTTCTAACTGTGGGCTTTAGCCTTCTCGGCGAGATTATTTCAATATTCAACACCAGATTACAGCATAGTTCTTCGACCGTTCCGTTTTACAACTTACGCTTAGAGCTGTGTGTGCAATGCAAGTGCTAGTTCTATCATTATCGTGTTTGTAATGTAAATGCAAAGTGTAGACCTAAGTACAAGAGCAATCTATATAAACTATCTTGGTATCATTTTTTGTGATATAAAAATTTACTTATCTGAAAGCAATTAAAAGTTGAATTACTATTGTTTACCTTGTGTATATAACTAAGTAGTATATTTTACGAGCATCTTATAATTTAATTAACTGTTTTAAGAATTTTTGTATATACATATGCATATCACAATTTAGATAACTGTATGAATGTAGACAATAATAGTCAACACCGTCCAAAAAGTGTCAATAACTACAAGTACAAATTCTGGCCATATATTATGTGGGCTTAAAAATTGTTCTCCTCATTTTTCTTTCATGAAGGTACTACGAAAACATTAGAACATTAAAATCCAAATGTCACTTTATAAGGAGGATACAATATTATAATGAGAGCTATAGTAATATCTATTATTTGTTGCAGAAAAATTACAAATAGAATAATTGCCAATTACGTATTTACATATTATGCGACATGCCAATATATACCATAACATGGTAAAATCATTTTGTAAGAAGTAGTTTGAGCCTGCATTTCCCCTTAAGTATGTAAATGCTTAAAATCACATTCATGACGTATTAACGTAAGGGCAAGAAAAAATATTTGTTTATAGCCCTTTTAAGGCAGGGAATACAAATAATTACTAATACATCAGATCAACTGAATAAAAATCTGTCGAAAGTAACATGCTATAGCATTTAAAAGAACAATTGCCCAGAACAAAGTATAAATTATATTAATATTATTTTAATCGAGCTATTAATAGATAACGTCCTGCTTCAGAGAACAATGTAATAATATAAGATAAAACTCGTAGATTATGAATAGTTACATGAGAAAAGATGGAGAATGCAATACTAATATTTGAATGTTGCATGTTACAAGGCAATTTAATTGAAACTATTAATTTATTTTTATAACGCATCTTAACATCAAAGTATTTCATTGTTGTAAAGAATAAGGAACTATTTCCATATAGCAATACATTTATCTGCTATATTATCTAGAACTACTTAGTATTTTATAGACTACCATACATAGCATTTTTAAGCAAAAAAGATTGTTGCAAAACGAAAGTAGTAAAATTGAAAATTTATTACTTGTTAATATTTACTGCATTGTTTCCAATTAAATTTTATAGCTTGCTTTGGTGGAAGAAATACATCTATGATTTACTCCATAAAGTATTGTGTAAACGTTAGATTTATGATACAACATGAATGTAGGTATATATGCTTGTTTTACACATAACACACCTCCTTTTAGCCTTGTTACTACATAATTTCCTCAAACGAGATTCTTTTTCAATTTTTATTTATTTTAATTCTCTTTGCGCTAATATGTAAAACCGGTACTGCAGTCATTTTGTTTTTATGCTGCATAACATCCAATAGTGCAACCAATTATTTCTAGCATGAGATACTTAATAATTCTGAATAATTATGTTAAATAAGTCAATACAAGTGGTAGGGAGAATTTGGTTATCACTTTAATGCATTAAAATGCTATTTATTAGTTCCGCCATCAAAACTCGGCCTCCTATCCATGTTATAATGCATAGTAAATTGGAAATAAATTGAGATGTAATCATAAAGTACTATAGTGCATATATAATAAAGTAATGTATTGTATTAGTACTGAGTTTGTATTGGGGCTAAATAAATGAAATAATAATTTTATGAAACAAGATGTACTGCTGTAATACATACGAAGTATGGATTAGTCATACCAATAAAATAGAACACTTTTTATTTGTATACCTACGCCTGCATGGTAGAGTGTTACGAGTTGACTGACTGTGAACGGACACGAAATGTTCGACATTGCCCGTCGCATGACATTACATTTTGGCTGTAGCAAAATGTCGTATCCAGTAGTTGACAATCTGGTAAGAGATTAAAAACGAATTCGTGTGATTAATGTCCGTTGGGAGATTTTGACTGTTTGCAGTAGAGATTTCAATGGAAACATGAGTAGCCCATCAAGTGTTTGCATGTAGCCCTTCTGTCTCTGCACTTACGTTAGTTTTGTTGCTTTACTGCACAGATATTACTTAAAGGTTTGACTGTGGATATCTGAATCTGAGTATTAATAAATACATCTGAGATTCTATAGCTATATGGAAAGAGACTGGAGGCAGACAGTTGTAGGTAATAATATAAGTTTACTTCTACTCTGACAATCTGAACTATCTGTATGTGCACAAAAAGGAAAATAAAGTTGAATCTGAACAGAGGAAGGATATCCTAATCCCAATACAAACATTATTCATTTTCCCACACTTTGGTCCGGCTTACAGGCATTTTTATGCTTTCTTTATGGACACGAAACATGGGTAAGAATAAAATAAGAAGCTGGCAGAAACCCATCAAATCCAAACATGAGAATACAGAATACACGAGTACATTCTGTATTACATGCATCTATACAGATGCAACTTAACTAGCAGAACTTTTATAACCCGTGTATACCTGCACAGTCTCATAGGCTATACAATGTCCTAAGCATTTGTTATGTACATAAGAAAGGAGATTCATAGAGCGAGGAGATGGAGAAGACTTCTGTTCCAAGTTTTACAGATAAAACCGATTTTCTTCTCTTGCACAACATGCATAAGTAATGCTTTAGCACAAACTAAACATCACTATACACGCACTACAAGAACATGTACAACGAACAGTAAGCCTTTTCGATGTGACTGAATTGACGTTTTCTTTGCAAAACCAAGTGAACTTCAATCTCAGTTTCATCTCTCACAATTTGAGTCAACACACAAATAAAAGTGTATCGAAAATTCGTGTAAACAGTCATGTACAACTCTGTAGACAAGAATTTTATAAACTGGCTTCCCTTCCACAATATTATAATGTATGTATATATCCCTTTGTGCATGCAAATATAAAAACAATAACATCTAAAGCAGTTTCCAATTTTCCGAAACTAAAATAAGAATTTCATTTGTTTGTATTCTGTAAAGCTGCCTAAAAAGTAGAACTGGTAATACTGTAATGTACATTACTTAATATCGTTGCTCTAAAATTGTTCTGTATTTTAAACATTAATAAATTCCATTAAAAGTTTTTGTTCCAGGGCATAATTATCGTATAATATTCTTAAAAAACATAGATCATGGCATTGTACTGTTCTTATTGAAATCATATTCCTTGGTTGAGGTGTAAGACTCTAGCCACACTAGCATGTTAACTTACTACAGTTAACTGTCGTACGTGTGTTTGAGCCTGACCAGCTACACTTGCATTCAAAACGTAGATCAGCAGAGTGTAGACTTAAGTCAC